>VKOC01016382.1:0-125139 GCA_009364415.1 Spea multiplicata
ATAAAGATTAATTGGGTGGGAGGGTGGGCGCCTCAAAAGCAGCTCCTCCATCTTCACCCTTGGCTCTCCCGCTATGCTGCTGCTCACCAGACGCTACGAGAGGTCAGTGCAGACAGCTGGCGGTTCGCCGCAGGTAAGTGAGGTGTACCTCAGGAACGCTCTATTTATAGAGCCATTTCCCGCCCATAGCGCAGCGCGAGGCAGCCGTGAGCGCAAGGCGCGCAAAAAGGGGGCGTAACTAAGCGGTGCGCGGCGTCGAGCACACCAATCATGAAAAAAGGCGGCAATGCTAAGCGGCGCGAGCGCAACTAGAAACTTCTCAACCTATTTTTTTATTTATTTATTTTTTTATATAACCTGACTGAACTGAATACTGACCTTTACATGACCCCAATCCCCACAACCACATGCCGCCCTGTCGTCTAAATAGAGCCAGGGCTTTCCAAAACAAAGACAATGTAAAAAATTACCATAATATTAACACACATTCAGGCATATTGGTACAAAATGAGAATATACTCCCTATTAACTGCACGCAAAGCACAAACTCCCTTGACCTAAATTAATGAAATGTGATTTGGTTAAAAAGAGAAATACAAGTAAAAAAATAGAATCAAATACTTTGCATATCAACAACCAATGTAAATATATTAAACATGTTCGCTCAACATTTCTTAAAAAGGCAATTTTTGAAAGAATGGAAAGGCTTATATTACTAACATAATACATTTTAACATTCCTAAACTATCAATTTATAAAAGAAGGAATCTTCCCAAAGAGCTCTACCAATGAAGAATGCCTTAAAATTTTAAGTACTTTAAAATGATACATTTCTCTTTTCTTATTTTATTGATTAGCCTTACTTTTATACAAGTGCATTGTTCATGAACAATGGAAAAAAAAATAATTTAATAAACCAACATCATGCTTATCTATAAATATAATGCTTTTTTTTTTTAAAATCGTTGTGATTTAATGGACAAGGTATCTCTTCATGTGCTGTCTTTTGTTTGCTGCACAGGAAAACACCATTTAAAAGGTATCTTGCTTGAAACACCCAGCTGTGTTTTTGCACTGGAGAAACAAACAGTGCTTCACTTTTGCCAAATATAACACTGTAAAGTTTTTTTTTTTTTTTATATTTCTATACCCGGTGCAATTTAGCTCTTGCACTCTGATGATGATGATACTGGTTTGCCTTGAAATGTGAAACATCTACTTTTTCAAAGCTTCAAGAGTCTTTGAAGTCATGTTAGCCACAGATGTTGGAGTGCTTTCAATTTCAAATAAACACTCGTCCGCAACAGAAGTACATGAGGTCGATGGGCTTTTTTTAATGAAAAGTTGCTTTATCACGTTCAGTCAGTATGAAGGCATAATCTAGTATATGTAGGACTAAAATCAAGGCCAGATCTCCTTGTTGCCTGTTATAATCATAATGTTTAATGAACAAGAGACTCTGGATTATTTCAGACTAAACAAAAAAATTATTGTTTAGCTGTGTTCTCACAAACATGAATTCCAGTGAAACCAATTAAAACAATTGTTTCCAAGATCCATGAATTATTCCATGAATACTCCATCCCCAAACAATAGCACTGGGCTCTTACCAACTTGCTGTTATATATATATATATATATAATATTTGTGTAGCTAGGGGAGAGTTATCAACTTTCGGCCCAGTGGGTCAAGCCAAGCCAAATAGTCGAGGAATACAAAGGCCTGAAAACAGACAACACACTCCCTACCGTTAACTAGTTTTGCCCAAATCCACACAGGTTTTCCATACAAATTTGCAGCAAGTTGTAAAGTCAGTGCTATGCCATAAGCCGTTTCTTACAGTTGTTTATTTGCGTGTATGTTTGGAGTAGCATAGTTACAGCTTTCAGTACAGCCAAAGCTTAAAAAGTTGGTTAGAGGAACATGTTTAATATGTTTTCCTATCTTTAGGCTGGATAGCATGGATAGCAGTTAAGATCTGCTTTATTGGGAAACTTGCCCCCTCTGTGAATTTATGTGAACCCCCGCCTAATACCGTAAATGGTATTTGATTAGACACAGTTATAAAGTGAGTGCTCTAACACAATATTGCAGCTGAATAAATATTCAACTTACACACAATTACAGAACCAATGAGATGCCAGCTGGTATCCTTGAAGGACCAAACTTAGACAAAATATCAGAGATACCAGGGGGTGTTGCAAGAATTGTGTTATTCACACGAAGGGTCTGCGTTCTCACAGTCAATTTTCTGCACGTATCTGAGGTACGCACATATTTCTGATGGAGAAGAAAGTGGTTCTAATTACAGGATGTTCTTCTGGAATTGGGCTCGGCTTGGCAGTACTTCTAGCATCTGACACCTGCCAAAGGTTTAAAGGTAATCCATTTTATTTTGAGCAATCAATTTTCAGGTGCTATTAATCCTAGCACTTAAGGTTCCCAGAATTGGTCAGCCCTTCTGACTAATGGAGGGGTTATTAATTGCTATTGGGACATACTTTTGTAAGATTTAAGGACATACATATAAATTGGTCTCATGAACCATATACAAATACTGTTAAGGTGAGCAAAACCTTTCTGCATTCCCTTCATCTCAAATCCTACAGATCTCAGCAGTCTGGCTAATTCTAGATGCACTATAAGATCTTGTTATAGCCTGGATTTGACAACTTTTAAAGACAGCAGCCATTCCTGGATATTAGATATAGTTGAAGAATTCTTCACTACCAGTGCCATGAGCTGTACAAAAGTATTTCCACAATTAAGCAAAATACAGATTTTTGTTGGGTCATTGAATTGTCTTATTACATTTTTTTTGACTATGACAAGAATTATGTTTCATAAGCCTTCAATCTCAAAAATGAATGTTCAGTGTCCTATGATGTTCAATATTATATGAAGTTGTGCCAAAAAGAAGGGATCCCACTATACATGGGATGACGGGAGGGACGTTAAACAGTATGAAAAGAAGCCACAGTGAGGCAGATTCGAAAGGAAGGTATTCCCTGAAGGGCATCTTTATACCCTCCAAATAAGTGTATCAATTATATTTACAGTGCTGTGGACTCTGCTGTCACAGCCCTAATATATTACCAATGAATCCAATGTCTATTTTAGCCTAACAGTCTTGTTTTAATCCAAGAACACGTCAGTTGATGATAATTTAGACAAACGCATCAAGGAAGGACAATGTTTCCACTGCTATAATCTAATATTAATCAGGCTTAGCAGGGGTTATTGGTGAAATCATCAGCTTTTCATTTTGTAGTTACATTTATTGTAGTCAATATGTATTATTTATGACCTTATTATTGTATTGCTTCCAGTGCCAGGAACTACATCTCTAGAAAAGCAAAGTTAAGCATGGTTGGTAAATAACAAACTGAAACAAAGTCCTATAAAGGTGAAAGAAAAATACGGATATTTCAACAATTCCTAATAAGTACTAGGACCAAAAATTCCTTGTTTTTTTTTATAAATATTAACCTGAGTAGATGGGACACTTCAAACTTATATAACAAGTTTCTATCTACAAAAGTTTAATTAAAAAAATGAGAGTCTCTGCTCACATCTTTTGTAAATCAAAGTACACGTATGCCATTATGGATATGTCCAAGACATGCAGTTAAAAAGACAGTTTACACGCCCTAACAGCAATAAAGAAGGATACTTTTCTCTGCAGTTCTTTTCCTCCTTTGGTCCAACAAACCGTTGCAACTAATTGATTGCTTGGATGAACGGAATTAATATGGCAGGTGAAATATAGAGCCATATTGAGTACATTTCATCATGTTTTGGAGCCCAAGAGATTTAGTAAACTTTAGGTCATATTTGTCATCATATGTTAAGTTCTATACTATTTTATAAAATGTTGATCCACCACCATTGCGATGCTAAATATAGAAAACTGACTACCTTCCTATTGACTGCCTTAGTCTATGCCACCATGCGTGATTTGTCTAAGAAAGAGCGTCTTCTGGAGTGTGTTCGGAACTGTCATGTTGACACCTTTGAGATCCTACAGATGGACGTCACTGACCAGCATTCTGTATTGGCAACTATTGAGAAGATTAAGGAACAGCGAGTAGACGTTCTAGGTGAGATGAACCTGGTGGCTTAAAGGTGCTGTTCCGTTCTGACAAAATGTAATTTTCTAGTATGTTTGCTTAACTTGGTTTTGAGTAAGTTTGCCTATAGCCTGTTTCGTTTTACATTTTCACATCGGAGCCATCTCCTAAACATACACAAAGTACACAGTTAAGGATAATGGAGATATTTTCAAGATGAGCACAAGTAGTTATTTTTTAACTTTAATACGAACATTTAATGATAGTACAGTAGAGCAGATAATATATCCACTTGGATTAATTTAACAGTTTATTCAGCAGCAAGCGTAATTTCAGTGGACTAGGATACATTGGTGTTTTGAATAAAATGAGAATGAGTATTAAGAGTATTTTGTATAGGCTAAAAACACTGCAGAAAATTGCAATAGTAACAACGTGCAAAAAAAATAAACAGTTCCTAGCATTGGCTGAATATAGCATGTAAACATGTAATAACACTATAGGTTACACAAAGAGTAAAACATTCATGGTGTTTACCCCTATGTGAATGCTGGAGGTTTACTTACTGAGGGATGTAGGTTAATTAAAGGGAGTTGAAGCATTTCGTTTCACAGAAATAACTATTCATTATCACATTCCAACCTCTGTACGAGAGGTCATTTTGCCCCAGTTTAATGCATAGTTAATTCAGTCACTATCTCACCAATTTGATTATCCAATATCCGTTATGCTGCACTAGCTCAATAGGTACTGCAAGTGAAATCTACAATTTAGCGAATCCTTCCCTTCTTCTTACAATCTCAGTTACCCTAACCAGGCCCAGTCTGGCCATCTGGTACACTAAACAGATGACCAGTAAAGCAGACACTGGATATATATGTGCAGCTACATGGTGTCTTTTTACTTATTCTGTTAATTTTACTTTGTGCTGCTGGAAAATCCTTCTCGCCACTGTTCAACTCTCCTGTTTTAGTATGCAATGCTGGTGTGGGTTTGATGGGTCCTTTGGAATGTCACACATATGATACCATGAAGAACATATTTGATGTCAACCTTTTTGGCACCATAAGCACCATTCAAGCCTTCCTCCCCGGAATGAAACAAAGGAATACAGGCAGGATCATCATCTCCAGTAGTGTTGGTGGCCTTCAAGGTAAAAAAACCAAAAAAAAACCCAAAACACTAAACATTATATATATTATAGTATGATATTCCTTCCTAACTAAGTTTGGAAATTATAGCAAATGCACTAATTGTTTATCTTTATATCCTCACTGACTCTCTCACAGAGGTCCCAAGGAGACCTTAGGTAGCTTATTAATATGGATATCTGATTGTGCCAACTATAGGTAAACTATTAAACAGAAACTCCTACCATATTTTACCAACAGTATCAGATTAAAATACTCAAAATAGTCTTGTGTTTTCTTCTTGTTTTTTTTTTAAGTTCTAGTTTATACAGACAGCTGTATATTTAGCCATTTGTATTTATCCTAACTCAGTTATCTTAGCCACATCCACTGGACTAACTCCCTGACTCCTTATCCTACTGCGTTAGGTAAACAATAAAATGGCTTATTGTTAATCATCCAGCGATATATTCTGACTAATAAAAGTAGGAACAGACTTCATTCGCATTACCATAAAGAAACAGCTCAGTGTGAAGTTTATGCGGGGAAAGTCACCCACAATATCTCATGACTGACAACGCAGGTCATTGAACAAAACTAGATAAAACAAGTCTTTTGCTGTATATAGCGCTGTATATTATGCTCACGTTTAATATTTTTCCATGACTTTTCCTTTAAAGTAGTTGCCAAGAATAGAATCAATATAATTAAGGGATCATAAAAATACCACTACTTATACATCCTAGTTTTGCTAACACTGTAAGCTTAAAGTGGTGTAGAACAAACTTCTTGACTACAAAATATTGTCTTAGAACCAACATTTTAACTACATTGGGGTAATTGAATGAAGTATTTATCTGCTTAAAGTAGGTTACAAATTTTTTTAAAAAACCCACAATAAATATTGTGTGAATATTTAAGATAAAATATTCATGCCTGGATATAAATGATTAAATATTAATATTTTATAACTCACTAAAAATGTAATGATTTTCATAAATGGCAGGTATTCCATTCAATGATGTGTATTGTGCCAGCAAGTTTGCTGTGGAAGGATTATGTGAGAGCCTGGCAATTGTCCTACAGCATTTCAATATACAGTAAGTAATATAGAAGTATATACCGTGCAGATTTTAAACCTCTTAATGAAATGAAATGAAAGGAATTTCTACTGTCTATGAGTTCCTCCATAGGGATAACCCATATAGAGATTATACCATATTTACTTCATCGGGAATGAACTGCAGGAATGCTTCTCTTTCTCTGCAAATGCATCTGCAATGTTCAGCCCCCCCCCTGTTTCTCAAAGCGAGTAGAGGGTGCGCTCAGACCTGATACCAAGGAGAAGCTGACTTATAATTGACCAAATTGTGATAACAGCAATGTGAGAAATGTAACATATTTTTATTATTGGGTATCTTACAGTAACCATAGCACCGGGGTGGGGACTGTTTTTAAGTAAATCATATAATAAGTATGTTGCTCACTCCAGCTCCTTTCAACATGTAGCTATCCTTTGTAAACTTTTGTCAGACAGCAGTCGCACCTTTCTAGGTTTCAAATTCTAGGATTCCTAGATAAAGAATACGTCATATAGTTAACTTGCATC
Source organism: Spea multiplicata (assembly GCA_009364415.1). Classification (NCBI taxonomy): domain Eukaryota; kingdom Metazoa; phylum Chordata; class Amphibia; order Anura; family Pelobatidae; genus Spea; species Spea multiplicata. The sequence goes on from VKOC01016382.1 coordinate 6,810, forward strand.
CTGTAATGTGACTCTTGTCTCGGATATGCTTGTTTGTAAGACTATTAGGAATAGGCAAATAGCACAGCTTTTTTTAAGGTGTGTTTCTAGCTGTTCTATTTGAACTATAAATAATACCATTTTTTAAACTTCTATTTTCTTTCTTTTGTATTCTTACATTGTGGGGATACATAGCACAAAGCTGTATTATTGGGACTTAACCTGATAAATATGTTTTATGTTAGCAAAAGCTAGTAAGACCATTTAGGAAATATCAAATATTTTTGTGTCTTTTCTCTTCTCCATAAAGTGTGAGCCTTATTGAATGTGGCCCAGTAAGCACCAACTTTATGAACAACCTCCACACCTGGGATCCCAGTGATGGCTGCCTGCAGTGTGTGGACAGTGACACCAGATCTCTCTACGCTCAGTATTTGCAACACTGTAAAACAATCTTCCAAGACGTGGCACAAGACACAGATGAGATACTGCAGGTTGGACTACTTGGGAATATGCAGTAACAACATGGTTAAAATGGAAAAGGGAGTTGCACTCAAAAAGAAAAAATATTAACTATGTTATTAAAAATAGTAGCACTTTATTCACATCCAATGGATAAAACATCACAAAACACAAAAGAGACACAATAAACACGTGGCAGAAGAGGGGAAACAGCCTATGAGACCCCCAATGTTTTGACTACAAAGTCTTTTTCAAGGGTAATCATATATAACAATATACTTAATACATACTAACAAACAGCTTTTGCATGCTATGCAAAATGGGGCTGAAGTAAAGAAGCAGCAGGTCTCAGAGCAATACTTGGGGTTTCAGCCCCCTAAGCCCACCCCTAGTGATGCTTGTGCTCAAAACTAACACTCAAAGAATCAATTAACCCTATAGAGCAATACAATTAAGTATGATACATTATACATCCATTGTGCTAGGAAATTTTTCTGGTTCTTGTGGCAAATCAATACGGCTTTGCAGCACTGTGAGCATATGCGCACTTATCCAGACTGCCATCTGCTCAATCCCAGAATGCTGTACACATAACTGGTCGCGCACCATTCTGTGATATAACGGAGAGGTTTGTGGGTGATGGTGCAGCCCACCCAGAGCCATAAGGATAATGCAGTGCCTAGACAATTCGCTTGTATAATGTATGGGTAAAGGTACCCCTACAAAGTGGCACTTTTTTTTTTTTTAAATGACAGGTACAATTTAACCTTTGCTATTGTCCACATATCTGACGATCTATGGGTCAGAGTATTGGTGGGTCTATTAAGAAGGAGACATTATTTCCTTAGTTGCCTATAACAATGGATGCCTATGTTTATTGCAGATGTACTTGGAAGCCATCGAGGCTCCTCTCCCATCACTCAGGTACTTCACTACTCAGTTCTTCATGCCTCTGACAAAGCTAAAGTTATCCAGTGCAGGTGGATCTGAGTATGTCCAAGCCATGCACAAGTTTGTGTTCTCCGGGACAAAGACAGAAGAGCATCAGTAAGATAATCTCAGAGAAATTAAATGAACTGTATGTTTAACCAACTCATTGCTTGTTGTACTTTTTAATGTTGGTGTATAAAGATACATCTGCCATCTGTGCTAATTATCTATTTAATCCTGTTTGTATTTCTGTTTATTTATCATAATCCGATGTGATGTTTCTGGCATTTATTATTATGATATAATTATGATATTACACTCATCATTAACTGCATTATGACTAACCATTGTAAACCCCACATAACAATTAAAGGTGAAACAGCTATGTAAAGTACTGAAAATCTAATAAAGTTAATCTCATTAACAGAGTTGGACTCTTTAATAATATATGAAACCATTCTGAGCTATAGAAGAACATGAACAGATAAGCATGACTTTGAGCATTCAGTATACTGCAGTTTACAGCACTGGAACATTGGAATGTGCTTTTGTTTCTATTTTATTACACTAAACATTCTCATTATTAGATATAATGTAGGAACAAACCATTTTGTTTTATAGAGCCCTATGAAGCCAATCAGCAAGCCCATCAACAAGTACCTTAACTTTTTTTTAGATTAGGCAGGCATTCTATTTTTTCCTAAATGCGGTACGGTAAGACCCTGCTAGTTTTATATAACAAATAGTAACATATACACTGTAAAAGAAATATGCAGACATTGTAACTTGTATGTTATTCAAATTGCCACTTTCTTTAACTGAAATACTCTTACATTGGAACTAATAAAAAGTAAATAAGGAAATACACCAATAGGAACATTATGAATACATAGACATTAATATCTAGTTGATCCCCCTCCTTTGCAGCTATAACAGCTTCCACTCCCTTGGTAAGGCTTTCCACAAGATTATGAAGTGTTTCTGTGGGCATTTTTAATCATTCATCCAGTAGAGCATTTAAGAATTCCTGGCTCTCAATCTTCGTTCCTGCTCATCCCAAAGGTGTTCGATCAGGGTGAGAGACAGTCAAGTTCTTCTGCACCAAACTCGTCCAACCATGTCTGGGGCACAGTCATGCTGGAATATAAAAGGGCCTTCACCAAACTGTTCCTACAAAGTCGGAAGCATGGTACTATCAAAATTGTCCTCTTCAGCATACCAAGACATTTTGGACAATACTATGCTTCCAACTTTGTGGGAAAAGCTAAAGTATATGTGGACATGTATGTAGAGAATTGCTTTGCGTCATCCCCTACACTTAAGTCCCTCGCTGAAACGATTGTATTCAGACTAGACCAAGTAATTCCATTTGAGTGTAAAGCACATCAAAAAGCCACTATATATGTAGGCATATATAGTTTTCTTTTTAGGAGGCTGAAAAAAACGTGTATCTATTTGCAGAGAATTCTATTATGTACACAAATATAAACATAAAAACAGATAATATCCATTTAATCTGTCCGTTTTTTCTTGCTTTAAAGACTGAAACATTAATTGGTCATTAGTCTTCGTATATTCAAGATAGCCACATTAAATTCCCTTACTGTGTTAACCTCTACCATTTTTTGCTGGAAGACTGTTCCACTTATCTACCTCACTAAGCCTTTGATACTCTAATTTTAGATTATGACTATACCTGGGAACTATCCAGGTTTCATCAGGAGATTCATGAAAAAACACCCCTTCCCTTTGAATGGGGGGCTGATGTCCATGTACAGTCCTGGCCGTGTGCCCCAAGAGTAGGCTCCAGGTAGCCAGAGCCCAAAAGTTCCCATATATGATTATGCCCACTTGTTTTAACATTTATTTTCATTTGAAATATAGTTCAGTTCTGTATTCTATTTTTATTAAATGCCCACTTTGTTAAAGTATTTATATTCACATTTCACATACCCTCTCTCTTATCTCCTTTCACAAAGCTGTACATATTGAGATCCCTTAATCTTTCTGGGTATTTTACACCCTGCACACAACGCAACGATATCATTCTGGCAATGGGGTCTCCAGAACTGTACGCAATACTCTAGGCAAGGTTTGACCATAGACCTGTAAAGCCACCTCCCCCTTTCAGTTACTATTGCCTCTACTTATACAATCCAGAACCTTGTTTGTGTTTCCCATCGCCCTGTTAACTTTAATTCTCAATAAAAAATGTTTTTGCCTCAATTCATTAGACTTATCTAGTCATAACGGGCCATATTTAAATATAAGAAAGATTTGTGGATGATCAGATAGCAAAATCATCCTCCCCCAGTGAAACTGTGCCCCCAGAAATGATGTAATTTTCAGGCACGTTGTGTCAGCGAGGCAGGATGACTCGCAGGTTGCAGGACCCAATTGGATCACCGCTCAGCAAGGGAACTACAGGCCACAAGAAACATACTGGAGGGAAGAGGAGGATGCGTACATGAATATGTCTATGTGTGTGTGTATGTATGTGTGTTTGTTTGTATATATCTCCTTCACAAAGAAAAATGTACCAGGTACGACATCAGAAAATGTTCCGCGCAGACCAATGATGTAGTAAAGTGCTGCTGTTGCCTGTCCAGAAGTCCAGGTTGACCAGCAACAGCAAGAAAGACCACTGCAATGTGTTTTTTCACACATATTGTACTTCATGCATCAATTCACAGCTCATGGTATATGTCACTGCCAAAGAGCACCTCAATACCTTATGTGTTTATCAACATATCCTGAGTACAGTAATACCACCCATACATAGGTTTGATAGGTTTTCGGGGATAAATGGCCATATTTGGGAGGTGTGCATTTCAGTTTTTCAGTCTTTCAATTTTAACATGTTTGAGGCCAGCCAATTCAATTTTCCCTGATCAAACAATATATTTTTGAAAACTATAAACTAAACATTTAAAAGGTGGTATTCTAATAATTTCCATGCCAGGATCAGTGGGATGTTTTCTTTTCTTTTCTTTTAAAAATATTGTTGCATTTTTATTATTTTATATATTTTACATTTTGTATTTTATTTTACTGATCACATAGTGATGAGTAAAGTAGGCTCCATTGACCTCCATGGTTGACTGCAATACTTGTGGTGAACATACAGGGGGAGCTTAGAGTTCTCAGGAAGGTCAGGCAGGACCCTTTGAGAACTCTCTTACTTTCTACTGGGCGCCACCATATAAGAGGCCATCAGGAGCGATCACACAAGGCCCCTGACTTTTTTGTTGCTGAATGGAGGCATTTCAGCAAAACTGTTTGAGCCAAGAAAGCTGTTGGTGATCACTTGCTATGATTGTTCAACCCCATGACATGCGCATGATCGCTCTTTCACTGTATGTTTTTCCGTGATGTGGCAGGGTATGATTAATGTAATAAAAAAACAATTGTTCTGCCCAGATTCCTATAGGTCAATGATTTTAGAGTTCAACCTCCCATTGCTGTTGTCACCTCCTGACATTCTAAGGAATATCAGGTCAAACACCTGTTAAGAGCCTCGAAGTGGATTATTCATCTGCCACACAGGTTCTGGGTGGCTTTGGAACAACACCAGATTCATATAGCCCTGAAGAGCTGCCCTTAAGTGCAAGTTTACATTGTCAGACTGTGAATGACATAATATGACCTTCACATTGTTTTTGAGCTTCCTGGTCATATCCCACCCCTTTACAGCTATAACAGCCTTCACTCTTCTGGGAAGGATTTCCACAAGATTTTGGAGTGTGTCTGTGGTTATTTGTGCTCATTCAGCAAAAAGTACTGATGTTGGACAATTAGGCCTGACATGTCATCAGTGTTCCTAATGATTCCAAAAAAGAGGTGGCAACACCTTTAGAAGGGGGAATAATTACATAAATACACAGCAATATACTAAACATTTCAGTGACATTTCAGCTGAGAAAGAGGGCTGCCGTAGTTAGCTCTTTTTGCACCTGAGGCAATGAAGATTTCCTCAGCACTCAAGTCACTCAAAGGACTTGCCCCAGCACCAGGTTGCACTCAGAGGACTTGCCCCAGAACCCAGATTTCACTCAAAGGACTTGCCCCAGCACTCAGGTTGAACTATCTCTCCCCCTTTCTAACTATCTACCCCACCCTCCTACTTTTCTAATTCACTTACCATGCTGAAGTCCTGTGCTGGTAGTGCGAGGCCTCTGTTTTGCTGCTCTGTCATGTCTACAGTGCAGAATACCGGTATACGACATCATATTCTAGTGTTCAGCATGAAGTGATGGCACCACGGCTGAGAAGGAGGCCTTGCACACCCAACACAACAGTCAGGGCAGTGCTCCAAGGCAGGTGGTGGCAGAGAGATAGGGGTGCTGAGAGGTTGCTAAAACCTTTTTTTTAAAAAAAACAGCTTTCAGCAACCTCTCAGCACACCTCTCTCCCGCCTCAGCTTGGCCCTGGATATAGTATATTTCCTTTTCTTGTATCATTTACTACTGCTAAACTGAAGAGGTGGCAGAATACTTTCTCCTTGAGTCTAGAAGAGTTTGCCATAATGTTGCCCCTTTCTAGCCAACTCTCAGAAACAGTGCATGAATGACTGCCTATTAGACGGTTGCAATGTAGGAGAGGTCTTGCTACCACAGCCAAGTGCCCAGTGACATATTTTGGCCAAGACTAGGTCATATCCTGGTACTCTGTATCTTAACCCCTTCAGGACCGGCATTCGCGTACTGCGTCTTCCCTTGAAGACCGCAGTTTTTTAAAAGCGATCACGTGCACGGAATTGAGGGGGAGTGGCTGCTACGGATCGCTGGGGATACCCAGTGGTTAGTAGCAGCCGCCCCTCGCAATCCCAGCGTTCATAGTGACGCTGGATCGCGCATCATCGATGACGTACCTGGTACTTCCCTGTCTGGCGGTGACATATCACCAGAAAGTATCAGGTACGAGAGGGAGGCGGCTGGAAGCGCTGCTTTAGGTCTGGCCTAGGGCATCCCCAAAGGTAAATACTGCGCTGTAAGTGCCACAGGAATTAGTGTGTACAAGACAAGACATTGTCTCATACTCTCTTTATCCACAGGAAGTGCTTTTAAAATGGATTTTCAGTCATTTTATATGGCGTTTTTAGTTGTCCCACAGTTGACCAGTCATGTGTCATGGATTATGATGAACTCTATTAATGAAGCAATTTGGAAGCCAAGAAATATTTTATTGTTAAAGAAATAATAGACACTTCTGTTTGTCTTAAACTGGCTTTAAGGAACATGTATAGATACTTCTTAAATAACTGTAAAGGCATAAGCCCAATGAAAGCAAATAGACCTTGGTGCCTTAATAGGTGGAACAGTTTACTTGAAGATGACTAATCGTTCCAAAGACTGGTTTTATGCATTTTTGTAATATGTTATGTGGATCTTTTGTTTTATCATTATTATTCTTAAATTATTGTTCCATTATATCCTTTGAAGTGTTAAATGTACTTTTGAATATAGTTAATACAATCATGATCTTGTGTTTGTTTATTTGTTTGTTTGAAGGTCTGAAACAGCAAGAGGATGAGGCTCTTTTAACCATATTTCCCTTCCCATTCTACCATTGCCAAATAACCCTGGTTTTGCAGATGTGCAGGTAACCCAGACATTTTATTTATTCTAGCTGGCCCAACCAACTAAGGTTTCTGAGGTGACACAAAATAGCATCTCCTTAGAACATATAGATCTTAGAGGAACTGATAAGTTTAGGCAAAATTGTCACACTGGTTTTCTAAGTTCCTAATTTGTAATGTCACTCTGGTTGTATGCTTTTACTGTAAAAGGGAAATAAAACTTGATCAGTGAAAGGGATAAAAAGTGTTAGAAGGGAAGAACAAGGGATTAATTATGGGAGACAACAAGGAAAAATCAGGGGGAAAAGTCCAAAGAGAAGGAGACAGCAGAATGAGAGGAAAGGCTAAATAGAACTATACTTAATATAGCCAAGCAAGCAGATCAAATAATTATGAGGCTATAACTTCATGCAGTACAGTATATATGCCTTTTCTTTGAAGAAGAATGGCTAATATTGATCTAAGGCAGGAGCTGTTAATTAGTTCCATTGATAGCATCACCTTTTTCACACAAACCACTAAGAGTCTTCTTCTCCATAAAAACAAATAATTAGAAAACTCACTAATGTGCTTCAGACATAAGATGATGAGATTTGAGAAGGTGAGAATTCTAGTTGCTATTGAGCTGTTTTTAAAGCAAAATTATTAATAGATATCATGAGTGGGCTTGTTTTAAAGGGCAGCATGACCATTTTTTAAAGAAAGTTTGTTTCACTGGTCCCTTTTTTCAGTGAAGTACAACCAGTGTTTCAATAAAAGAAAAAATGCAAGTACAAAATGGCTGATGCTATTCAGGCATTACACATGTATGCACAAGTGCTCACATGCTTAAAACATTCTCCTCTACCTGCTATGTTCATCTCCCAATTCGGTAAGATATATACCCTGTCAACCTATATTCGGGCAGGCCAATCTTTACCCCTTCCACTTATACTGTACTTTCAAACACATCATACACCGCTGATTTAGCCACAGCAAATATACATTATTTTCCCCTCCTGTTCAGCCAGGTATTTTTTGATGCCTGTTCCACAATTTACCTTTTCTCCTATTCAGCAAGTTCCCCTTCTATTCAGGCAGACCCATCATGAATGTCCTTGGACTAGCACTTAGAAGATGCCATAAAAATATGAGTGCAGCACACACTATGCTACATCCTTCCACTCCAGTATGAGGATCCAATTAATACTGACATTTACTCCTTTAATGATCTGCATAACATTTTCCTTAATTGAGGAATTATATCTGGGCAAGACTTGGAGATTACGTTAGTTATTAATATAGAAATAGTTTCTAGTAGTGTTACTGAATGGGAATAGGTCTCTACATATGTATGTCTGCATAAGAATAAGAACAGTCAAAGCTCTGTTTGTGAGTCCCTCACATATACCATATTCTGAAATGTCAAAAAAATAGAATCGTTTGAGTTTTATATTCTACATTTATTTTACTCATGTGTGCCTTTATTAATTCTAATAATGTCTTGGAAAGACCACCATTTCCCTTTTTTCTGCATAGATCTGTGAGTAATATTTGGCCAGAAGGCAGGAGATGAACTTGGGCTTTACAAATCTGGGCTTTTTACCCAGTTTGAAAGATTACTCTGGAAACCATGTACTGCATATTTTACAACTTTTGAATGTGTAGAGTGAAGCGAAGAATTACATGATTTTAATTTGTCCAGTGCTCTTTACATTTTTTTTTCAATTTTTTTGTTTTTTTTGTTGCAATTTCAAAATACAAATAAAAGAAGCCTCATTACATTAAATCATACTCAGGCACAAATGTGTAGTATACACCTTTAAATATTGTATACGTTGTAACAGTATCCGTGGAATAAATAACATGAAATGTAAAGAAAGACAGGAATCCAAACTGCTAAATCATAATAATAATAGGAGCAGGTACATTTTACATTTTAACACCCAGTGTTCATATGTGCGACAGTTACAATGTGCACAAATACGATTAAACATTTTTTTTAAAATATATTTGACCTTAAATTCAAACCCTAGATGTGTTAAATAATAATGAAGAAAAACAATAAACCATAAACATATGTATCATGTTGCAAAATAGCGAACATTATAGGATGCTAGGTAGGGAGCATGATAGGGAGAATTGTGGGAGGAAAATATGATGCCTCCTTTACTATTTATTAATTAATATTTTTTTTTTATTTTCTTACATAGTTCCAGTTGCTATCATGATTATTCTTTTTGTACAAATGTTGGTACATTTTTGGACTATAATTTGTTTATTGAATTCTCAGTTTATGGTTATTTTATTTCACTATTATATACTCTTCTATATAAATAATTTTTAAGATAATTTTGGATTATATACCTTAACAGGTGTGGGGCAGACAATACCCAGGAGAACCGAATAAAAGAATGTTTGTATAATACAAGTTACAATCAACTCAATGGTTGATTTCACAGGTGTATCCCACCCCCACTCACCCTTTCTATCCCTCCTTCTTTGTCAGTTTAGCCATCCCCTAGAATAAAGGCTCAGGAATATATAAGGAGACAATGTCTTAGAAAAGAGAAACACACAGAAGAGGAAATCTGCAGGTGGGTTACCCGATCATAACTATTTTATCAGTTCCACTGATTCACTTAAATAAATGAAAGTTATACACGTGTCTAGGGAAGTAACGTAGTATGCGAATACCTGTTATTTATCATCATAATGTTTTATTTTTTTATTTTTTTATTGCCAGACTGATATTTCCAGATTATACATATGCTTTAATATTTCAGTTTGCACAAAAAGATTATTGAAAAATATGTTTGGGATGTGTTCTGCTGCCAGTAATTTAGGAAATATAGTTATGCATTTGTTGATAAAGCTTTTGACATTTTTATATAAATGCCATTGTTCCTTTATGAAGGAAAAAGGTATATTGTGTGTATTGCTTTACTTGAATTGTTTACAAGGAGACCCATGAAGTTTCAAAAGAATAAAATACTCCACATCTTCTGAGCTTGCAGGTATTATATTTACCATTTACTAGAGTGATGGTGCTATATACTTTCTTGTGATTCAGATATTATTTATGCAGCTACTTGAAATTGCATTCTGTCAAACCAGTAGTTTGGCTCGTCATGCACTTGTTGAATGACAGAGACAGGCTGAGCCTGGGGTCCAAAATTTCATCAAACCATGCTATTCCCAGTTGGACTGCAGCACTTGTGAAGGTGGGAGCACGGTAGGGTCACGTAACACAATATTATGTGACCCCACGGTAATATTGTGGCTGCTCAACTGTGCATGTATAAGTGTGAGCTGTGGAGGTGTGATGATTGAGTGAGGATTTTTCATGTGAGTGTGTGAATAGGCTTATGTGCATGTGTGTTCTAGTCTAAGTGTGCAGGTATGAGTGTGCACATGTATTTGTACTAATGTTCATGGGTCAGTCCTGTCTAGCTAGTTGGTCTAACAAAAGCCAGTCCTCTGCATCAACAATGTTTGAAAGCACTGCTGTAGTCCAATATAGAACTTTAAAGTTTTTGTTCTAAAACCTATAGCATATAGTTATGTGGAATCACACGATGAATCACTTTGTAAAGATGAAACATTCTGTTCTTGTTAATTATCTTTGTTTAACTTACCTTGGATGCTCACATTGTGTAGTGTGCATTGCCTCTGTTGAGGTGGACAGAGCTGGTCATCCACAGTACAGGAGATGGTGTTGCCCATAAACACATTGTCACATCCTCATCTCCAACAGGAAGGAATCAACAGAGAATATTGATCAGCTAGCACCTATATTGCATGTGACTGGTTTAGCCCTTCACATCTGCTGATGTAATCCCTCTATAATACATTACTTGATAATCTAACATAGAGTGTTAAGGTTGTTTACAGACAACACATAGCAAATTATTCACAAACATACACTCATGTGGTCTACAAAAATTGGAAATGTAAATGACGCAGAGTTTTATTTCTAAAAGTTTTATAACTTATTAAAGTGTTTTTTAAATAAACTGAATAAAGACTCAACCATTTGATTACATCCATAGGTGAAAAGTCTACGATTTCACGATATGAATCCCGCTATCCTAGGAGTTTTCTGTCTGCTGATATGTGTACAGAGTAGATCAGTACGAAATGAAAGGCTGAATGCTTTGGATTTGTCAGAGAACAGGGATCTGGTGAGTTACAAATTTTAAATAGTTTCCATACCTATTCCTGCTTTTGTACATTCAAAGATGTATGAAGCAACCTCCTTTTACCAAAGAGTTAAATAATATAAAATTATACAGTATTGTAACAGTTTTTACTTTTGGCCTGACCTCCCTCATGGTGTGAACATCCTGGATGGCACCTACAGGAGATCCTGGTCTCTGCATAGCAGAGAGTTAGGGATTAATATGACCGTTTAGCAGTGCCTCCACCTAGTAATTACTCTAGGAAGTGTAGTGTAGAGGACTGCATTGGAAGGAGGGACCTGCCAAAAAACTTGTGGGCGCGGCGGGCTTGCTGGTGCTGCGGGCGGGAGTGGGCGGACAGACACTGTACCTGCGGGTCTCGTTAATCCTGCGCAGTCCCTCAAGGCTGCCTTTGCGCTGCTCTCTTACAGTGTCTCTTCTCTTGCTCTGCCCAGGAACAAAGCAGAGTCACGTGATGTGACGTCACTTCCCGTGACTCCGCTGTGTTCCTGGGCGGAGCAAGAGAAGAGACGTTGTGAGGGAGCAATTCAAAGCGAGCCTTGCAGGACTGCGTGGGAAATCTGCAGTTCAGGTACGGAGGTGGGCGTGATTGGCCACATTTGTGGTGGGAGCAGGCGGGATTGACCGCAAATGTGGCGGGAGCGGGTGGGATTGGGCACACATGTTGCGGGAGCGGGCGGGAGTGGAACAAACACATTGCGGGTGGGATTGGACAAAAAATCAGCGGGAGCGGGATTAAAAAAGCAGTCCCGCGCAGGGCTCTAGTGTACTGTACTAGGACATATATATAACTCAAACACAAGGAAACAGCCACTATAATGTAAAGTTGTCAAAAAATGTACTCTCATGTATTAGTTTAGATCAGCAACCATAAGCATTTCAATGGCATCCAAAGATAGACAGCAAACAAAATAAAGCTAAATCAACCCCAGTCCAAATCATCTGCCTCCCCAAATAATTAGAAACCCACTCTTGTATATTTTTTCAATCCCCTGGGGTAACTTGGTGCACATAGATGTTGGGACCCTTGATGGATGTAATACTTCCCCTGAAATGGATAGTGGTGGTATCAGTGCCTATAACTAATCCTGTGTACCTTCCTCTGATATCTGTCGCTGGTGCAGCCTGGCAGCTCTAGCTTCTTACTGCCTTCTGCTGTATACTGTATTTCTGTAATCCAACTGGAACCACATGGCCTTCTGACACATGAATCAGCCTAACACAGGAATCAATCAGCTCCTAATAGCAGAGACTTATAGGATACTTAGCAGCAGGAAAGGTACAGAGATCTCTTGGGGTGCCTTTCTGCAGAGACAAAGTCACCCCTTCATTTACCCAGCTGCAGCCACACTTCAGTCTTTCTTCCAACTCCCACTAAGCAGTTTGGGGGGTATCACTTCCTTTTGGCTCAAAGTCATGCCCAGTGCTCCAGTGTTCACTTTCTGCCCTGGAAGTCTTTATTTATGGTAACCGAAGCTATATAGATACCAGGGCTACAGTATATAATTAAATTAATAAAAATGTGAAGTCAATTCACAAAAGACTACACTGAACCAGGAACAGACCTCAGATGAAACCAATAAGAGATCTTTTACTGTCATTCTTGGGGACACACTTCCTGTAGTGACCCGCAGTACCTAGGAATGCTATTACCTGAGTGTTAGTGCGGGCTATCTGCTACTGCTTCTACTTAAACTGATTCGGGTCTCCCACAACCCACTCGGTGCCCCAGATACTGCACCTCGAACATTCCAATATAGCACTTGTCCAGCTTCACAGTCAGTCCTGCCCCCCTTATTCTGTCTAAGACAACCCCTAACTGGTGCCCAGTTAGGGTTAGGATATGTAACCCAGAAATGGACAAGCATAGTTCTGCAACCTATCCAGAAGCCTATATATAATACGCTGGAAGGTGGCCAGGGCATTCTTCATCCCAAATGGCATGACCGGAAAAGTGTACAGGCCAAATGGGGTGATGAAGGGCCGACTCTGGCACAGCCTCAACATCCGGGTGAATATCCCAAAAGCCCTTACACAGATTGATGGTTTATCCACTCTGGGCATAGAGTAGGAGTCAGTCACAGTCCTGTCATTAAATTGTCTATAGTCTACACAGAGCCTGGTAGTGCCATATTTCTTAGGTACAAGAACCACAGGAGAAGCCCAATGGCTGACAGATGGTTCTATCATCCTGAGATCCAATATCTCCTGGATCTCCTTATGGATTCCCTCCCCTACAGCATCAGGGATGAGCCTCAAGGGGGCTCATCCATGCGTATCGACCCGATGGACTGCTAAGGACATATAGCAAGGAAAAGAAGAGAACATGGCCTGGCGCTCACAAAGCACTTGCTTTGTGCAGGTCAAGCTCCTCACAATTCTTAACTCCTGCCATCCCTGCCTCCCCCAGGCAGTCCCAGTAAGGGAAGACTCTCCCAGACTCCCGCTGCTGGGACACAAACCACAGAGAATGCCTCTACTCTCTCAAAGTACAGTTTCAGCATGTTCACATGAAAGGTTCTGCTAATCCTTTTAACTAAGCAGCGAGCCACTATGTAGGTGGTATCACAGAGCTGTTCTGCTATCTACTAAATTCAGGGTAGACAGGGTCTGGTCAATTTCAGGGGGCAATGAGTTTACCTGGTTCTCATCTGAGCGTGGCTAAGAAACGTTCCGAGTCTGGTAGTGTGTAGTAAGTTCGGCGGGCATCTCCACGGTTCCTAGCTACACAGTGCCAGGACGCCCTCCCATACCGTCCAGGGCAAAGTAGAGCGAGGGGGGGACCAGATGGGGCTTTCACAGCTTCATTGATGATTCCATAATGTAGTGCAAAGGGCTTGGATTCAGGTATTATAATAGCCCTTCAATAAAAGATTTATGTTTATATAACATCTGCATATTTTCTTTTTTGTAGCCTTGAGATAAAAGTGTAAAAAATAATTGGGAGAAAGGGCATAACACTGAAGAAACTAATGTGTTTTGTTTTTTTGGGTGGGCTTAGCTGAGAGCTAAGCTTAGGAGGGGGGTATCCAGACTTGAACCAAGGCCCTCTCAATCTGCAGTCAAATGCTCTACCGCTGAGCTATACCCCCACCCTTTCTAAAGCTACAGGTACAATGAATATTGTTGGCAGGTACCACAATCGGCGTGCTTTGTATTTGTTATGCAAATGTTTTCAATGTTTCTTTACCAAGTGGGAAAAAGGATAGCCTTGATTAAACATATAATATACTGAAAAATACAGCATAGTTTATCTAATAACCCTGGGATTTGCAGAAAATTGAATATGTCAGCTTTGCACAGCAAGGTGGCAAGGACTATAAGCCTATATGATGTATAGTTAATAGATCAATTAGACAGGGCTAACTCAGCCATTCTTGCAGAAGCTTCCTGTCCTTTGAATTCTAGATTGCATGGCCATGAGTTGAAACATTCAGCAATCTTGCAAACTCCATGGTTACTGAATAAACTCTGCTGTATTTAAGCTTTGTAAGTTTAATCAAGGTTGCCCTTTTTCCCATGGGAAAAAAAATATAACCAAACTTCTGTAAACTCGCAATGTAAACATATGCACTGCAACCTGTACTTGTTCCACTAAGTAAGCTGCCTATGTGAAAGGGGGTATAGCTCAGTGGTAGAGCATTCGACTGCAGATCGAGAGGTCCCTGGTTCAAATCCGGGTGCCCCCTGAATTTTGCGCCACAAAGAGGAAAATCAATACACTTCAGTAATATCCAAGCATATACTTAATCCCTTAATGACAAAGCCTGTACATGTACAGGCTCACAATGCATTGTTTTTAATGGGTTTAAGGACAACCATTGTCCTTAAGAGGTTAATTTCCAAACATCGAGGTGTAGGTAAAAAAATACAACATTGATAAAATGCAGACGGTTGAATAATCTACTGCAGCGGCCCTCAAGTCACTTTCAGGATCAAAAATACACTGGCTATGTTTAACATGGGGCTGTTATCATCCATGAAAAAAAAATGAAATTGCTGTCATACATTAAAGCCTCAAATGTATTTGTGTCCAATTTTGCAGTTACATGATCGACGGCAGCTCACAGAATGATCCGTATTTTTTGGCGTATAAGACGACTTTTTAACCCATGAAAAACTTCTCCAAAGTCGGGGGTCGTCTTATACGCCGGGTGCTGAAACTTACCGAGCCAGAGAATCCCACGAAGACCCTAAAACTGTAGCTTATCTCTAGGGGAGGGCCGGTCTTCAGGGCCGCGCCGAGGTAGGTGCAAGATCGTGATCTCCCCAACTAGCCCTGATCAGTGGGCGCCCGATGAGCAGGGCTGGTTGGGGAGATCATGACCTCCCTCTAACTAGCCCAACATTAGTGAGCTCGAGGTCTGGCACTTCAGACCTCGGCTTCCGTACTCCCTAATCATTATGCACTGGCTATTGATGCCGAGCACGGGGATGACGTCATATCCCGGCGCTCGGCATCAATTGCTGGCGCGTAGTGATGAGGGAGCAGTAAAGCAGAGGTCTGAAATGACAGACCTCACGCTCTCATAACTGGATGGAAGACAGAAGATGAGAAAGGTAAAGATGGTGGGCGTGGCTTCAGTGCTGTGCGCCGGGATATGACATCAAATCCCGACGGACAGCATCAGTTGCCGTACGCATCGCAAGGGAGCAGGGTCGGAGGTCTGTATTAACAGACCTCCCGCTCCCTTGATTGATTTTAAGCCGGTTGGAGGGAGACCCTTGATCTCCCCAACTGTCATGACCCTGGTAAGCAGGTCGGGTAGGAGCCCAGTAGCAGGGGATACAAGGGGTTCCGTTTGTACCCCACGCTGCATGACGGTAAGTGGGGTGGTACGGACAGGCACAATAACACACAGCACAACAGAATACGTGGACAGGTACTGTATTGGTATAGGTGATCACAGCAAGTAAAGGCAGTAAGTCTCTTGGCAGGAAGCCCACTGGCAGGGCTGACTGGTACGGAGGCCCACTGGGTAGGCTGACGGCAGGAAGCCCACTGGCAGGGCTGACTGGTACGGAGGCCCACTGGGTAGGCTGACGGCAGGAAGCCCACTGGCAGGGCTGACGGGTACGGAGGCCCACTGGGTGGGCTGACGGCAGGAAGCCCACTGGCAGAGCTGACTGGTACGGAGGCCCACTGGGTGGGCTGACGGCAGGAAGCCCACTGGCAGGGCTGACTGGTACGGAGGCCCACTGGGTGGGCTGACGGTTCAGGCAGGTAGCTCACGATATAGGCAGGTAGCTCCCGATATAGGCAGGTAGCTCACGGTACAGGGCCAAAGCAGAGCGGTCCATGCACTTCAATGCAAAGGCCCTGACTAAAGGGCAGGGCAGGTTAATAAAGGCCAGGTTCCACTCAGGTGATCAGACCCAGCTGACCTGGTAATCCGATCCTGAGCACTGCAGAGAGAGGGACAGGGTGGCCACTAGTGGTAGCAGCCGGACAGAACGCAAAATAATAATGCATGGCCCGGGCTAGCAGGGTGGAATCCTGACACCAACCGAGCTTGCTCCTCCAGCGGCGGACATTACTGTCTGTCTCTGGAGGAGTGCCAGCGTCACCCTGGACGGCACCCTGGACGGACTGCCCCCCAGCTCCCCGTTAGGTACTGTGCGCACAATTTTAGGACGTGTGCGCTCTCTTGAAAAGTTATGTGCGCGCGCACAAGCGCACAGCTTAGAGGGAACACTGAGCCTGAGGCCTTTGTCCTGGTGCCGACGCTTAACGCTGAGCGCCGCAATATGATGTCATATGCCGGTGCTCAGCAGTGAAGCCACACGCTCTGATCACAGGACTTCAGCCTGGTAAGTGAACTACAAAGGGGGGTAGGGTAGATAGTGAGATGGGGTAGATAGTGAGAAGGAGTGAGGGGGGTAGTTTGAATATTGAAATTAGAGTGAGAATTAGAGAGAATTAATGTATTAATATGTGGATGAATTGTTTGAAAGAGATGTTTTGAGCCTTGGGGACCAAGATGGCACAGACAGTGTGTTTATTGGACAAAGATAGCACAGGATGGGCTGTTTGGGGACAAAGATGGCTCACGCTGGGCTGTTTAGGGACAAAGTTGGCTCACGCTGGGCTGTTTGGGGACAAAATTGGCTCACTCTGGGCTGTAATCTGTTTGTGTAATCTGGGTGCTGGTCAGGTTCTATGTGGGGAATGTGGATGCCAGGGCTGCTATGCTATGTTTCCATACATCATTTATGTATAACTGCAAATATTTATATATGTCTTATTCAGTTGATCTATACATGCACGTGCTGTTTCCATGTGTTGTTTATTTGATCTGTACCTGGACTACAGGGAGTAAGTAAAAGAGAGGTGTGGCTCAGTGAATGAAGGGACTCTGGGGATAATTACAGGGGAGAGGACCTCTCAATGTCACGGTAGGGTCAGCAGGATGGTAGACTGCACTAACTCTCACAGTCTTCTCCTAACCTCCAGTCAGTGTGGCAAATATTTTTTTTGGGTGTGGGAGTAGAGGGAGTGATTGCATGCTAGGGAGCGTGGAGCGTGGCCCAAGGAAATTCTTGCCTAAGGTCCAATATTTCAATATTTAAAAAAATGTGTTTGTTACAAAGATTACAAGAAATGGGGAGAAAGTGGGGTAGGGGATAGTGAGGAAAGAGGTATCTGATGGGGAGAAAAAAGTGGGTATCTGATGGGGCAAAATGCTATCCCCCCAGATTTTTAGGGGCTCCTATGCCCATGGGTAATTGTTCAAGAGAGATAATATAGAGGCTGGTTATTTAGTAAAATGGAAGTTGGAGCATTTGACTAGGCAAACAGGAAAGAAACAGGAAAGAAAAAATAGAGGTTAGGGTAGATATGGTCTACATATCTGTGTAGCAACAGATTGGATTCATTTGTGTTGCTTTTGGCCACCAGCAGCCTACTAGGCATTTACCAGAGGTAACACAAGGTGTTAGCGTGCAAGTGTATGTTAGCATATGATGTAACTATATTCTACTAGTGTTCTACTTGCCAGGGGGAAACAAATAAATCCTATATTAATTGCCCAGCAACCCTAGACTAACCACTGCCATAATTAGAACATCTATAATTGATTATATTCCAAGGGATTGAGGCCCTCAACAATAAAAACAGAAATGCATATTGCATATGCTTTTAACCATGATAAACTGGTGCTGGTTACAGCATAAACTTAAATGCATGATTATTAATCATCTTCCATCAATGATTGTCTCAAGCCCTTGCTGAAGCTCACCTATGCAACTTTTATCTTTGGTGACTGAACCTTAAGGGACATTGAAAGCATTTCATAACCCATCACCAACACAAAAGGGTCAAACTTGCTAACTGAGTCAGAGAGTCTCTAATGGACTGGGACAAAGGGATGAAGAATGTCTTTCTTGTTTCTAAAGGAAATGAAATCAAAGCTCTGAGGTGTATCCAGTAGGACCCATTAGTAAAGTGCTTCTTTCTGAAAGCAATGCTTGTGATGTCTACTTTTAATTAGTTTAGCGTAGTCTCATTAGGCACTGGATAGGTGAGCATCAATGGATCGTAAGGATCTACATTATAAAATCAATGGCAATTTAGAATGTCTGTGATAATGTTGATCATTATTTTAAAAAGCCTACCACTTTACCCCACTGATATATGTTTTTATTGCATTAACATTGTAACTGGTGGCAAATATTTATCTAAATTATAATAAGACGAAACAACCATTTTGTTGGATTTCAGAACCATGTCTTTATATACACTGCATGTCTATATGACCAATAGTCCCGTACTTCTATATATATAAACATACCCTCTTAACTCATAAACACTACTTAGTATGCAAATTTCTTTAGAATTTCTGGATTTCCACTGCTTGAAAAAAAAAAGTAGAATATTACCTACTTGAATTGTTTTTTTTATTCTATAAGGAATGCTCACATACATACATTACTTTTTTTGAACTTTTCGGTTGGAGCATCATTTTTCTTTGTTTATATTTAAGTGGAAATTTCATTTTATTTCATGTTCACTTTCTGGTCTTTTAAGACCATAGGAATCTCCGTTGAAATTAGACTGTACCCCTTATGATGTCATGGTGACATCACTAGGGTCCGTTTGATTATTTATTATATTAAAATATTTTACCTTTATTTACATTTTTTAAAGTTCTTCTAGAAGAGGAACACCCTGTTTTCTCCCTGATTCTGACTGCAGCTGATCAGAGTGAGAGTGACACAGGATACATTATAATTAGTGTGGTACCCCAGGGTGTCTGACCTGAAATCAAGTTATAAAAAAGAGGAACCCTTGCACTTCTATGTCTCCATATGAATTTCTAAAAGGGACACTACAGCAGAATCCCAACATATGCATTTTCCCCTTCTCCGGCCCCCAGCTGTTTTCCTTGCAATTACTAATTACTTTGACAGCAGGTCCACTGATGATATTGTTCTGAATACATAATATTTAACTATGACAAACTATTTCCTTTTTTATATTCTACAGTTTTTAAGTGCCCTACAGACATATTTTAGCAGAAGAGGGATCAATATTGACAGAACAGCGCCTTCATTTTTTGTATTATCTTCAAAACCTCAAAGTAACCGTGAAATGTACCCAAACATTGATGAATTTCTACAGACAAAAATAAGGGCCCATGGTTCCAAGAAAAATTCTGGATGGGTGAGTTGTATTTACCTTTTATACTGAAACCTAGGCATGGGAAATAGTAACAACCACTATTTCTGTGTTATTGTCATACCTGGGAACTTCCCTTGGTATGGTTATTGTCCATGGCTTAGTTACAGGGGTATAAAACTCCAGCCAGAATTTCTGGATATCTAAGCAAAATGGTTTAAAACTGATTTATTGACTTGTGTTCAAAGCAGGGAGTTACCTAAATATTGGTCTGCTTTTGACTCATATGGGGTATGACAATCCTGGATTAGTAGCTGCAGAATTCAGCAGCAAACCAGGACATTTAAGAAAGCTTTACCAAAGTATGTTATGCATGCTTCAATTAATGTGATCTGAATCTTGGTGTAAACAGGTATCATCACCCAGAGTTTCCAGGTGAAGTGTTGCTTTGCCGGGTCATTTTCATTTTCTCCTGGCAGGAGAGCAATGTTTCCCCATGCCAGAGGCATGCTCTGGGAAGCTACATGGGTGAGGGGAGGGAGAGAGAGGGTGAGGGAGTGACAGGGTGAGAAAGAAAGGGACAGAGCGAAAGAGAGGTAAGAAGGTTAGAGTGGGTGTGTATATGCATGCATATATGCTATAGTAAATGTGTATGTTCGCATAAGTGTGTATGTTTACGTGTGTATTGGCAGTGTCAGTCCTAGGCCAAATGGCAAAATAGGCAAGAATATTAATATATTTCTATATATAGGCCCAGCAGTATCGAGTAGTAAGAATGCTGTACAGAGTAGGGTGCAGAGCAATTATTTATTTAGCAGGGACAGATGAGTATAGGGTTCATCACAACCAGGCTCAGGAAATAATTGCACTGCTCGTTATTCTGTACAGCTTCTTTACTCTGCTCCCTGCATGTCACTCTGCACACCACTTTCCTTGCTATAAGCAAACTCACTCATCATACACTGATACTCAAATAATGTAACACATACACTTTTACACCATACATTGACACACCACACATTCTCACATTGTGCACTGGTACCCCATTCACACTCACTCACTCACTCACCTACTCACTCACTATACATTAGAATCTCAAAACAACACACACTCAAAAACTGTACAGACACACACACACAGTTTACTATTGTACTCTGACCCCACCCCCCCCCCCCCCACATTCATACTTATTCTATCACTGGCACCCTACACAGTTAAGCATCGCACACTAACACACATACACTCATTGTAGCACTGTACACTGACACATGCTCTAACACAGTATAATGACAATCCCATCACACACACAAACCTCATACACTGACACACTGTTACCTCCATGTACACTGACAAATGCACACACGCACTCTTAAGCATGGATAGTCACAGACATGGTTCATGGTGGACATTTTTACAATTGCTGAACTCTGAAAAGGACATCATCATTTATTTTCAATTAGACAAAATATTGAATAGTCCTCCTAGATAAAAATGTGTCAAAGTAAATTATTCTATACCCTTAAGGCCCAAAACGGTAATTGTGATGGATAGACTGTCAATATACACAAATATACACTGTCTTTAAATGCCTACCTATACACACATTCATGTTTGCCCTTACTCACAAATATTCTGGCTTACAATTGTCCTTGCGGTCACACTCATATGTGCCGTTAGACACATTTGTGCTAACATACAAACACACTCTCCCTCCCCTTTCTAATACCTATCCATTTTTCATTATATCTCCCCTTTCTCCTCTCTTTCTCACAATTTCTTTCCTTCACATTTTCGCCCCCATTTCTCTTTATCTTTCTCATTCCTCATTATTTCTCCTCACCATGGCTCCTTTTTCTCACAACATTTCTCCCCTTTCTTGCTATCTCACCCCACCTCTTATCTTCCTCTTTCTCCTTTTTCTCCATTGTAACCTTGTACAGTGATCGCAAGGTCTGTTCCTACAGACCTCCTTTACAGTGTTTGCAGTATTTGCTGCTTCAGTGCTGGAATATGATGTCGTATGCTCTCATTCAGGATCAATCAATCGTAGCATCACGAAGAAGAGCTGAAGCAGAGGTTTGTAGGAACAAACCCTACGCTCCCTTCATTTTTGGCCAGTTAGTTGGAGATCCATGATCTTTTTAACCAGACCTGTTCCTTCAGCTCCAAACAGTCCAGCCTGCATCTGGAGAGAGAGAGTGTGTTAGCATGAGTGTGTATGTGTAGGTATTAACATGAGTGCTCCTTTCCCGACCCCCAGCTAAATACTAGAGTTGTGCATTCGTATTCGAGCAAACATGAAAACGAACACGAAGAGAGTTTCAGTAGTTTCATGTACCCAGGGAAAGAAATCTACTGAAATACTGCGTTTGGACAGAATGGGTTTTACTGCAATGTTTAGGACAGACTGGCACTAAAATGGTTAAAAATCAAAAGTATTAAAATGCCCCTAGTAAAATACTTTGGGATGTCAAAAAATATATACTTTTGTTTTTTTCTAGCTGCTATCGGGGTGCAATTCCCAGCATACCACATCTTTAAAAATTTTTGTTTAGAAACAGCGAGGCACGTCATTCATATGTAACCTTGTAAGTGCCAAGATGAATGAAATTACTGGGCGTATGTATTTCCAAAAACAGGACAAATACACTTTTGGATTTTTCCATATATATATATTATATATATATATATAATATTTATTTATAGGGGAAACTGTAATTTCCCCACATTTTACATATTTTCAACTAAATTATGGTTTATATATATATGATATAAGAAAGAGCTACTTGTGCTGAAAAAAAATATATAATGTGTGTGGGTGAACGAAATGAGTAGTGGGCAATCACTGCTCTGGTCATTTAGTGCAAACATGGTAAACCCCCCCAGTCCTGAAGGGGTTAAAGGGATGATGCATCTATTATATACATTAAAGTGCATATTTATGGCTGCAGGTTTCCTTTTTTTAAATACAATTTCTACGTAGGTTTTAAAATTGATAACAGCAAGTCAAGTCATTAAATATTTCCAAGCAGTCTATAGTATAATACTTCTTGTTTGTTGCAGGAAAACACATTCTGATTGGGGATCAAAAGAAACGACGGCAGAGGACACCATCATGAATCAATGTGGTTTTTATATTTAAATTATTTTAATCTGATGTCAATGTCCCATAAAGTACATTTAATAAAGTTTCACATATAACTTTGTTTTTTTTTTTTTTTTACTGACTTCACTTTCCTTCATTTGAACACTTGCAAATAGGCAACACATAAAGCAAACTTGTGCATCTAAGACGTATACACTGTCACAGGAAAGAAAATGACATGGGACAAACCAATTAAAACTGAGGGTGATCGGGTCTATTATCAGTTTAACTAACTTTCCCAGCAATTCCTATGCCTCTGCTCACACTCTGACCTCCCCTTTTGGAAACATTCCTCAAATGTTGTTTCTGAATCAAAAAATTCCCCCGGATTACAAGTGAGACTAGCCTTGGATAATGGGAGGAAACAAAGCTTAGGAAGCGATCGGTAATTGCTTCCTAAGTGTAATCGGTGTTGCTGACATGCCTCCCTCTCAAGGCATTCAGCAACACAACCCCTCTAACCTAATTGCCTTGTGATTGGTCCGAAGATCAACCACAAGTGCCATCAGTGAATGGCATTGCTGCCACTGACAAGATGGCAACGCCAACTGACACATCAATGAGTTCACAGAATTCTGAATTTCAAGTAAAAGTGAGAAAAAGTCCTTTTTTAAAGTTAATTTTTTTTTATAGTAAGTAGGTTTATTGGGAACAGCACAGATATTTATACAGACATAATCAGATAAGGAGTTTATACCCATCAACTACCAGACATTCCCGCCTCTATATAACCAGCAATGGCCAGCAATGCCCACCTGACAAAGTGTCACTATTTCAGGGTGATCCCGATGGAGTGGCAGCAATCCCGGGGTACTCATGGTCCAAGGGTGTTATGTTCCAAAAAGCGACTTGATCCGTTGTCGGGACCTGAAAATGTCCCCGGGAATAGTCCATACAGTAGCCTGGCCAGAGCTCCGGAGCCACCACTGGTTAACCTCAGTTCTAAGGATGGACCCCCCACAAAACCCCAAAGAGCGACGTGGCGGGACTATAGCAACTCAGTTCCAAATGTCAGTGGGCATCGCCACAATTCCTACTAGGTCAGGCCCCAGGCAGGTAGGAAAGAAAATCTGGTAAGCACAAGGGGAACACAGGGTCTATGGGCTCATAATCCTTGGGAAAGTAGGTGAATTACTTTGACTTAGGGGGGTAAGACATAGGAATGGGGTACAATACATACAAACAGGAACAGGGCCAGAATAATATGTGGGGCAAATAGATGGGGCTGTCACATATAGCTCAACATTAACCACAGATTATTAATGATTTGACATTCATACACTGCTACTGCACTGAATCTGAATATGCTGGCTTCTACCAACAGAGAGTAGACCAGGCTGTCACCCTCATCGCCACTCTGAGTACGTCTAGGCACTGTTGCCTGTTCATAACAATTTTCAAAAAATACTAATGTTGGGCCGCGTGTACTCCACGGGTCCTAACCAGAGCCTAGGTTTAACAGGATCTGGGTGCAGGATTATATTTGGTGCCTCCATAGGTGAGTGGCTATATTATTTGGTGGGTGCTGAAGAAAAACTTCACCTAGGCACCACTAATGCTTCCGCAATGGGACATGCGGCGTCGAAAGCTGCAGTGTGCAGACGGGCATCATCCTGGCTGTACTCATGGCTCGAGTTTTGACATGGCATTTCCTGAGACCTTGTTCCTGCCTCCTGATTCGTCTGTGACACTTCTGACTGATGGCTCTGACGCGTCTTACTGTTGCCCAATTTTGACACAACTGCAACAGCACAAAACTCAGTTAATTTAACAGGTTCCTAAGCCAGCTAGGGGAGATCAAAGGGTCTCCCAAACTGGCCTATCATCCCCACTCCAGAGATGAGATAAAAAGAAAGCGGAGGGAAAGTTAAAATTAAATAGGAGGATAGAGAATGTAAAATGGGAGAGGTGGGATACAGAACAAGAGGAAGGGAGGTGGTAAAATAATGGGGGAAATAAAAGAAAAAAAGGAGGAGACGGAAAAAAGTGTGAGGTAAAGAGGTAGAGAGGTAAAGAGAAAGGGGGAAACTGGAGAGACAAAGAAGAATAGAAAGAAAGGGAAAGGGTAAGGAGATATAGAGAACAAAGAAAGATAAAAAGAAAAAAGGAGAGATTGAAAGGAGAGATAATCAGAACAATAGAAAGGAGAGATAATGAGAAGGTGGATCAAAGAAAAGTGGGAGAACTAAGAAAGGAGAGAAGTCACAGGTAAGCAGCGGGCCCCTGCGGTTTCCCAGGCCCCCTAGACTGGTTGTGACCCCTGCAACTGTGGTTGGCTGGACATTCCCCATGCTTGCTTTAAGTCCTGTAAGTTGCGAGGTGGGGCTTCCACCGAAGTAAACGGGTTCCATGTGTTCTCCAGGTAAGCAACACACTCGTGATTCTTTAGATCAGGCTACCTTTTTCCATTGCTGCATGGTCCAGTTCTTATGCTCACGTGCCCATTGTAGGTGCTTTCGGCAGGGGTCAGCATGGGCATCCTGACTGATCTGAGGCTACGCAGCCCTATACGTAGCAAACTGCAATGCACTGTGCGTTCTGACACCTTTCTATCAGAACCAGCATTAACTTTTTCAGCAATTTGAGCTTCAGTGCCTCAGACTCTGTGCTTCAGACTCCCTGGTGTCTAATGGGAGCAGCCAGTGGACTAACTGACACTTACACTGGGGCTTCTATGACTCAGCACTTGAAAAGTCATGTCACGCCGGCACTCTGTCATAGAAGCTCCGGTGGAAGTGTTCAGTAGCAGCGGAGGTTGTCTACGCACATTACGTGCATCTCCCTCTCTGGGAGCCAGTGAACGTCTGCGTGATGCGCTCACACAACCTTCGCTGCTGCTGGCCGGCACTTCCGCTGGGGCTTCTATGGTAGAGCACTGGAAGGTCATGTCACGCCAGCGCTCCGTCGTAAGGGAGATTCCACAGACGTTCACCGGCTGCCAGAGATGAGTATCCAGGTCTCCTGCAGCGCTGGGGGGGTCTGGATCTTATAGTCAGACCTCTGTTTGAGGTCTGATTATAAGACTACCTCAAATATAAGACAAGGGGTACCTTGTCTTTTATTCAAGCAAATATGGTATGTCTATGGAGATGGCTGTCTATATGCTTGGTTTTATACGCTTGTTAGCAACATTTGTGGCTGAAACCTAAATTTAATAATTAGACCTAAATTTAATAATTAGAAGGGTTGTCCCAATTCTTTTGGCCATATAGTGTGTATAAAGTATATATATATATATATATATATATATATTTATATACAGCATTTTTAAAAACCATTGGTGTACATTCCAGTTCAGTAATGTCTACATATTCCCCAGTTCCCACCAACCTTGGACTCAAAGTAAAGGCGTGGCTCTAGATGTCCCAAGTAAACGGCTGACTCTGTTTAACCCCTTCAGTCCCCTATGGACGTACCGGTACGTCCTGCCCTTCTTGACAGCTTCGTTTGACAGCCTGGTCAAGAGGTCCCTAAGAGGACCTCTAACCATACTGCACTGATAACATGATGCATTGAAAATAAATATAAAAGTAATAATTGCCCTTACAAAACATCTAAAAATTATAACCCTCCAGCAACCGTTCACAACCCCCAAACCCTTTATGCAATAAGCATAAAAATTCTACTAAAAATTAACACCTTATAGTATGTTCCCTATAAGTGCCGGGAAAGTATGAAAAATCTATATAAATTAGGTATTTCTGAAATCAGGACACCAGAATTGATAAACTTGGAGGGGATTTTCCATCACTTTACCTAATTTTTGTGAGGATTCAGAGGGAAAATATATAAAAAAATTATTTTTTTTTCTAATGTTCCGCTAGTTTTTACAAAATTTCTCATCCTAAATTTTCAGCTAATTATCTAACTATGGTATCAAAAGAAAGCTCCATATCTCCTTGCAACGCGCAGGATGACTAAACGGCACCATAATTGTCCATTGCTGGACATTAGTGGGTTAAAGGGGTCAATCAGAGGTCAGGATTGGTCAGGGCACTTTGGTTTTAGCGGGCTTTTGCAGCTAAAAACAGTTTTAATGTTGTCAGAATGTTAAGGCAGGTGTCACAGGTGATTGGCTTATCATCTGTGCTTTAGCGCGAGCGTTTGAGTGAACAATTTTGCGGTGGGAAAAGTCACGCAGCTGAGGCATTTTGATTTTAAATAAATAGCAGCACGCAAGTTCAATTTTCTTACCTCATTTAAAAATCACGAAAGCTGTTGCTGTTGGAGCGTCCGCCCCCCTTTAAATAAAAATTTTGTTATACTCTCGTAGTCAGCGGCCATTTATATCCAATATATATGGTGTTTGTGTTTCTTTCATTATGGTATATATATATATATATATATATAAGGTATATGTACATGAAAAAAAACAATATATAGTTAACATATATAGGGTACACTATTAACGGGAAAGGAGAATAATCGGTGAACCGACATACCACAAAAATTGGTCTGGGCTTTGAGGTACCAAAAACCCCTGGGACTGAAAGGAGTTAAGGTTAAGGGATATCTTTTGAGAATATGTGCAGATAAATAATCTCTAATTCGAACAATTTTAAAACGTAACATAGCAACGTGGATGTGCTTTTTGCTGGTTACACATAAAGTTTATTGAAAGCAAAAAACAAGCAAAGAGAACTGTCAGAGGGGAGAAGGTGGAGCTTGGACACGAATCCGGGGAGAGGTGAGTAGAGGGAAGAGGGTAGAGGGTGAAAATGAAGGGGTAAGCGAAGAACGAATGGGGCAGTTTGCAGAACGAAAGGGGCAGTTTGCAGAACGAAATGTCAGAGTGGCATTTGTTGGCATTGATGCGCCGAGTGTTTATAGGCTGCAGTAATATTATGTACATGTACATGTACTGTAAGTGCATAATAGTCTGCAGTATGTCTATCACTTCAATCATTACCCACATGATATAATGAGAAGGAATGTAAATTGTACAGAATATTTTCTGTGATAGCGGCCATTGTTCGTGGCATTGTGTCAGACTGAGTGGCATCTTCACCAGTGCAGTCACATGAATTGGGGATAATTTTATATGAAATGATCCTGGCTTTTCGTTCCTTCAGCTGTATTTTCTATAGTTCATATTTGGTGTTATAAAAAAACATTCGTTCCATCTAGTCTTCCCAACCTTATATCACAATCAGCAAAGCTGTATGAGTTCATATATCAGTATGTAAATTGATCAGCAGATTATGGTTTGCTTAGTTGAATATTAATGATTTTTTACTTTTTGCTGGAGCCATAAAAACATAGATGTTGTCAGCAAGAAAGAACCATTCAGCCTGCCAATTGTTCCTGATGTAAACACTCAGACCTTAATAACTCCTTGGTTTTGTCTTATATTCAGCATAGCTTTATCCTTGTTCCATACAAGTGTAAATTCCCTCACCGAATTAGACTACCACTTCTGATGGGAGTCTGTTCCATTGATCTGCCACCCTCTCAGTAAAATAAAATGTCCATGAAAACCTCTTGTTTTAGACTATAACCTATCAATCTTAAATGTCTTCTTTGAAAAAATCCTTACCTCTTGCACTTTATTAAATCCCTTTAAGCATTTAAACGTTTATATCACACCTCTCTCTTCTTTCCTCCAAGCTATGAGTCATATTTATGTGATAAATGGTAAGTAACCTTACATAACTTATGACAACAAAATCCTCATACACACAAATATAGTGATAAGCAGATTTGCTGTGTCTTTAAAACCAAATCAAAATCTCAGTTTTTGAGTTAAAATAATCATGTTTCTGTTATTCCCCCTTTAAGGTGAAGCCCACAATGTCAGTTTTCCGATCCGGTGTTCTGGTCTTGACATCACCTCTCTCTGCCTTGTCCGTGAGGTTGGCACCTATCCTAGCCTCTGCAGCCAAAGTTGTGCAAGACACCCTGTATGTACATCTGCAGCCTGGGCTTCTGTTGACAGGTTCATCTCAACCTAATTCTACGTACATTCCAGCCACACCAGAAGTCTGCAACCTCATTACAAAACTCTACTCAAATGCGGATGCCCACAGGAACCTTGATGTGCGTGTGCTCTTAACTAATATTAAAAATCAAAGTAACAGTCAGCAAATACTGTCCTCTGTGCAGAACCTTTCCCATCCCCCAGAAGTGGTTCTCACAGACTTTCAGACCAGCGACGGTGGTCAGTATAACCCAGCTAAGCAGCAACTAGAGCGTTACGCAACAAACTGCTACAGTTGCCAACCTAATTTAATATCCGTGCTGCTTTATCCTGACTATGTGCAATCAGATGAAGAAATTGTTGCAGAGGAGATGATTGACAATAGTATAATTCTAGAAACTTATAGTGATGTAGTAGTTGGTGGAACTTTTGATCGACTACACAATGCTCACAAGATCTTGCTTAGTGTATGTAGTTTATTGGCTGAAAGGAGACTTCTCATTGGTGTTGCCGACAAAGAGCTTTTAGATGGTAAGTGAGATCTATGCTAGCAGAATATCATTAATATAGTCAAATTGGATATTTTGCTTGTTAAACAATGATTATTATATATAATGTTATCTGTTTTTCTTTCCGTTATTATATTTATGTCTGACCTATAATTTTGTGTGAAACATATTTTAAATATAAATTGCACACAATTATTGTAGTATAGAAAAACAATAAAAGGATGAAAATGGTATGCTGCAGGTCAGATCAGTGCAGAAACAACACTGATCTACTATGACCAGGTCATATCAGATTATCCTAAAGAATAAACTATAATACACATATAAAGTCTCTCACAATGTTGTGGATTACTTCACGTTATTGCTGCCAAAGGTGGTTTTGCAAGCTATTGAATGATACGATATGCTTAGTTTTTTTACACATGGGTTCTCCATTTTGGCTTTATTTTTATTGAATAAATAACACTGTGTCATTTTTCATGTGTTGTTGAGGTTCTTAGGAACAGATGATTGTTATGTCCTGATATGTAAAACCATAGAATTTAAAGAGGGTGTACTATCTTTTTTACGCAAAGGTAGATATAAAAAGAAATGCTTACATCCCATTGCCCTAGCACCACGTGTATGTTTCTTATATACTAGCACTCACAGGGATTCAAGGATGTATAATTTGTACATCAAACACCTAAAAGGGGGAATCTTGTGTAAGCTAACATATGGTAAAAATGCGGACAAAAGCATTTAGGTGTGTAGGGTACTAAAAAGCCGTGGTAAGGAAAGAGTTAAGTGGCTGACATAATATTGTTAAGTTTTAATCAATTTTTTTAATATATATATTTGAATTGATCCATGTCATTTTCTTTCAGGCAAAGTTCTAAAGGAGCTGATTCAGCCTTATAAAGAGCGAGTGGAGATTATGTCTCAATTCCTAGTAGATGTGAAACCATCTCTGCAGTATGACATTGTGCCAATATCTGACCCTTTTGGGCCTTCAGTCACAGACCCCGAGCTGAAATGCATTGTGGTCAGCGAAGAAACACGACGTGGAGCAGTGTCTGTAAACAACAGGCGCCTGGAAAATGTAATTATCATGTATACATAAAATCAGTTTGAAGCCTGTATGGTTTGTATAGCTATCAGGTAAAATTCTGATGCATCATCTCACTGACCTACTGATATATATTTCTCCCTGCCTGATCCACTCTGGATGCCCTATGTATTTATTTCAAGTTATTCCTACATAGTTTATTTAAAAAAATATTGCCTTCACGTTTTTTTTTCCCTCCCCCTCATCCAGGCACTTTCAGAATTGGCAGTTTATGAGATTCAGCTGGTTAAAGACCCCCTTCATTCTGTCAATGAGGAAGACAAAATCAGTTCATCTAGTTTAAGGAACAGGCTACTGGGGACATTGCTCATTCCTTCAACTGTAAGTGTAAGAACATGCTATCTTCATTATTCGCTGCATGTTTCCTGGTTTCCTTTCCACTTTTAGTTTCCCTTGACCATATCACTGGCTCAGTGCTCGAGGCTACCCTCCCTGTGCCATGCAGTGCTGGTCATGTGACACCACACAACGAATAGCAGCACATGATATAAGCAGAGGAGCCACAAGTGGTGAGCTAGTGCTGGAGTCCAGGCAAAGCGACTGTAAATTGAAAAATATAATAATGCTATTTACAGCCATTTTTAAAGGGATTTCAGTGACCTGTAGAAGGAAATGTGAATATTTGTTCACTAGCTAGAAAGGGATATTAAATAAACATGTTATGGGCTTCCTGAGTTACAATAATGAACTATGAAGTATTTCCTTTATGCTTCTATCTGACTGATAACCAACAACCATCCATACTTAATAGCGCAAATAGTTAAATGGAGTATCACTATTTCTCATATTTAATTCTAGGGTTTAAAGGACATTCCAGATATCATTGTGCTTTAGTGCATTCCATAGTTTGCTTTGTATTTGGTTTTTGCTGTGTATTCTACAAGTTATAGTTCGTATTCTTTCTCTGTATGATTGCAGTTGTTATCCACTACTGTAGGCTGTAAATTCATTTTTTTTTGTAGGGGAATCCCAACATTTCTGCAAAGCCGTATGTGATTGGACTGACGGGAGGCAGTGGCAGTGGAAAGACTTCTGTTGCAAAACGTCTGGAGGCCATGGGAGCTACCATAATAGATTGTGACAAATTGGGACACCTAAGCTACAAACCAGGAGGACCAGCCTATCAGAAAGTTGTTGATGAGTTTGGTACAGGTATGGGGCATGTTTATATGTAACCATATTTTTATAATTGTGTTTCACTGTATTCATTCTACAAGCCAAATAGGTCTTCAGAGCTTCCTTCTAAAATCCAGTTACCTCATGGCACCATAACCAGTCTCAATCATGTAATGTTGGTAAACACATCCATATCTGGTAGGATGAGAACTTTCCCTTTTGTTTGCACTGCAGCCCCTGCACAATCTCAAGCATATCGCTTAGAACAATTAGTTCTAAGCTTGGCAAGAGCACGGTTCTGTTAGAGAGAATGTTTGCTAGAGTGGATAAGTGGCTCACAAAAAACCTAGCCCCTAGCTGGCCCCTGACCCTGGTTAATTCAAGAAATCCACATTGGCACTAAGCATTGCATTAGTACTAGGTTACTAGTGGATCTTTCTATCTTTGTAAAGGCAAACCATTTTTGACACATCTGTAACTATGTACCAATTTAACGTCTTATTGTAAATACCACATATGTTTTGCTTCTGGGAAAAGTCAATTGGAGCCCAGCCTTATCCTCATCTCTCTGTCTAATAGAACCCTTTTTCTAACCTAAACTCCTGAAAATTCCAGTTACAGCGCACCTGTATGACATTTTTTTAGTAATACACTTCACACTTTTTCAACAGATATACTTTGTGCAGATGGCACGATTGATAGAAAAGCCATTGGGAGCAGAGTGTTTTCCAGCAAGGTAACTCGATGTGGATATGTAACCAAAATAGGTGTGATTTCTGATAAAAATTGTTGGGTTTTTTTTCTTACTGCTGTCCTTTAAACCAGTGAAAATGTTTGTTTTCATTCTTTTATTTAAATTTTGTAATGGTATGTAAATATAAATAAAAAGGCTCATCCGAGATTGTATTTAATGTAATCGGATGCACGTAGTCAACTGGTGATGTAGTTGCAGTTTCCACAATACCTTTGAAATCAATACCAAGCATGATATAGGCTAGTTTCAATTCCATAGGTAAATATAATCTGTGATTGTATTGCAACCCTACCATTACAATAAAAAAGTGATGAAAAAACATATATAGGCATGTTGGGATAAAATATAGCACATTCATTTTTCATTCATCTATTTGTTTCCATTGCAATCATTTGGTGTATAGCTATTAAATTATAGGTTTATGTCTGGAATTGAATCCCGCCTATTATGTGAAAAATAAACACACATAGATGTTTAAGTCTGTTTTTTCATCTAGGACCAATTAAAGCGACTGACAGATATTGTATGGCCAGCTATAGCCGATCTAGTGAAAGAAGCATTGGTAGAGGCCGCTGCACAAGGTAGAACATCAAAGAGAAACTTACATGAACATTAAAGGAAGCAACAAAATAATAATTTGAACAATTTAAAGTATTGTATCCCATACTGGAGTGATTTGTGTTACATTTTACTACTAAAACTAGGTCTCATGGCAGAGCTTCTTCATATTTGCATAAAATGATTGTCCTTGATCCACATATTTACAGTGTGTTTATATTTTGGAAACAAATCACATTTTGTATGCTGCGGAGTAGATTTATTAATTAATTTTAATTAGTTGCCAGATTCACAGTAGAAAATTAGGGACATAACCTTAAAGTATCTTCCATGACAAGAAGCATCTCATGGGTATATGTACCACAGTTCCAAACGTACGTGTGAACAGTGCAGTGAGAAAATCTTCAAAGATTTTGTAGGCTGAGACAGGGAAGAGGCAGACATATCTAGGAGTGTCTGCTGACTCTCACTTTTGTAACTTTGCATAGACCATTAATTTCATGGAAATTACAATTGTTCAATTATCAAATTTCGCTGGTTCAGACAAAATGTTTAAACAGAAGTTAGAAATTCAAAAGTCACCCAGCAACCACTTTATTATTTTCAGGTGTTTCTGTATGTGTGCTCGATGCTGCTGTTCTCCTGGAGGCTGGGTGGAATGATATAGTCCATGAGGTGTGGACAGTCCTCATACCAGAAAAAGAGGTACGTATCCTAACTTCTTTACTTAGATTAGAGGATATATATGCTGTTTATCCATCAAATAAACAAAACTACTTTTTGTCCTACAATTTAGATAGCAAAAAAGAAAGCACCGCTACTACAATTACCTGTAATGGGAACTTTTAAATAGAGATAAAAATCAACCACAATATCAGCCCCAAAATGACTCGGTAAAGCCATGGATCATTTATCTAAATGAAAAAGCTTGAAGAGCAAGATCTAGAACAAAAAAGCTATACAGCGCTATACTGAATTCTGGTGGTATTCCACAGTTCTGTACAATGATGGTATACACAATAACATATTTAAGTAGAAGAAAAAGGAGGGTTATGCTTGCTAAAGCTTAGAATCTAATGTATTTTAAATTGCTTCAGCCAAACCTCCTGCTGTTTTCAAATCAGAGTGAGACATGTAAACAAATAGTCTTCTAAATTGGCCCCTTTGATATTATAGTGTAAAAACAAGCTTGTTATTATGAATCCATTAGGAATATGATTGTCTCACAACACAAGTAAAGAACACACCTACAGGTCAATTTAAGTATATTCAAATTCCACACATTCATTAAAATGAAAACAAGGCGGAATTTTTCAGGGATACCTTTAATTGCATACCTATTCATGTGTAATTCACTATTTCTTTAACATAAACAATAATAGTTGTAACATACACAGTACATTGTAGCCGAGGGATCACACCAACTTGCTGTATATTCACACCATTCAAAATGTATAGCACAGCATATACAAGCTTCGATTTCTAAGTAGAGTAAATAATTACAGTGGTTCTCATAGGATCTTCTAACTTGCCCTGGAAATCCCAGACTGCTCACACATAAACACATAATATTGCTTTCATGTTACTGATGCACTAGATGATCTCATCATCATTAAGCATCCTGTATAAATAAACTCTATAGACACCTTACAGTGGAAAATGAAATCTGTATTTATTGTATGTAATTTAATTATTTTGCTGTGGTTATAGTAGAAATCTATCCTGGCATTTAAGTAAGCCACTGCAAAGAAGAATATGAGGAGGTAGATCAAATATACGCAATGTAGAAATGAACATGACAAGATGGAAATTGAGTATACATAAAACAATTACTTCTTGCCAATCTGTGTTGCATGGATAGACATTTTGTGAACAAGATTATATTTGACACCACTGTCTGGCAAACACATTTGTTTTTCATCAATAGTACTCTACTACTATTCTTTTATAGGCTGTAATAAGAATAATGAACAGAGATGGTGCCAGTGAGGAAGCAGCTAAAAGCAGACTAGCCAACCAAATGACAAACTTTGAAAGGGTACAAATGTCCAATGTAGTTCTCTGCACTCTGTGGGAGCCGGAAGTCACACAGAAACAGGTAAGAAATGATCCCCAATTGTATAATATACAATAAATAATTGTAAAACATAATCTGTGTTGGCAAAGTACAGGACCAATCTCAAATATCAGCTCCACAGTCCTCCAGTGACCCCAGTGATGTAGGGTTCCGTCACATGGACATGATGGTATTATGCAGTTGCTGCAGATTTGTTGGCTGCACATTCATGATGCGACTCTCCCGTCCACCACATCCGAAAGGTGCTCTATTGGATTGAGATCTGGTGACTGTGGAGGCCATTGGAGTACAGTGAGCTCATTGTCATGTTCATGAAACCAGTGTGAGATAATGTGAGCTTTGTGACATGGTGCATTATCCTGCTGAAAGTAGCCATCAGAAGATGGGTACACTGTGGTCATAAAGGGATGGACATGGTCAGCAACCATACCCAGGTGGGCTGTCACATTTAAATGATGCTCAATTGGTATTAAGGGGCCCAAAATGTGCCACAAAATTGTCCCCACACCATTAAACCACTACCACCAGCCTGAACCGTTCAGACAAGGCAAGATGGATCCATGCTTTCATGTTGTTTAAGTCTGACCCTGCTATCTGAAGCTGGAATCGAGACTGATCAGACCAGGCAACATTCTTCCAGTCTTCCATTGTCCAATTTTGGTGAGCCTGTGCGAATTATAGCCTTAGTTTCCTGTTCTTAGCTGACAGGAGTGGCACCCGATGTGGTCTTCTGCTGCTGTAGCCCATCTGCTTCAAGGTTCGATGTGTTGTGCGTTCAGAGGTGGTATTCTGTATACCTTGTGTACAACCAGTGGTTATTTGAGTTGCTGTTGCCTTTCTGTCATCTCAAACCAGTCTGCCCATTCTCCTCTCACCTCTGAAATCAACAAGGCATTTTCGTCCACACAACTGCCACTCACTGGATATTTTCTCTTTTTCGGGCCATACTCTGTAAATCCTAGAGATTGTTGTGTGCGAAAATCCCAGTATCTGAAATACTCAAACCAGCCTTGTCTGTCACCAACAAAGGTGCCACATTCAAAGTCACTTAAATCCCCACTCTCATGCAGGAAGTTGTCTTGACCACGTGTACATGCCTAAATGCATTGAGTTGCTGCCATGTGATTGGCTGATCTAGAAAATGAGGAATTAGAAAAACACAAAATATGCCAATTTTAGACAGATTCATTTTTTAGTTTCGTGCTAGGATTTTTGTGCGGGTTACATGCAATTGCATATTCACCAAAACTTATTCAGCTGCATCTCTAGATGACATCAATACCCCACATGCCAAGTTTTTTTGGGAGGGGACACTTTTACCTGGTACTGTGTGTGTGTGTATATATATATATACACACACACTATTGCAGGTCTAAACTGAAATGAGCCTAAAATGAAATGCAAAACTTATTTTTTAAGCATGGGTTTAACACCACCTGATATACCAACTTTGTGATAGGTAGGTTTGCCATTTTGTGTAAAAACAATGGAATTGCATAAATGTTAATAAATTATGCTGTATAAAAAAACCGCCAATGGTAAAAAGACTTTCATGTTATTATTTTCTAATGTAGATGTGCTTTTAGTGTGCTCTTTCCCTAATAATCCTACTTATTTTGCTGTCTTTCAGGTTCAGAAAGCATGGAACCTTCTTCAAAAACGACTAAAACATGAGACAAGCTTTCCCAATGACAAACCTGTTTTAAAGTCCAGGTTTTAAACATATGTATGAACAGAATCTAGTTACTTATACTTCGCTGGGAATGATATCATGCAGCTATTTTAACACATAAGCTGCCAACACATCTTATTTTATTATACAGAAATGTTAGTCTGATGAGTTTGTTCTGAGGGGTAATTTTATTGTTGACATTTCTAAGAGAAATAGTTTAATTGATTAAGTCCCATGTAATTTGTGGAAGAGATAATTGCATTGAGTTGGACCCTCTGGTCCTAAAGATAGTACAAGGGGTCTACTAATCTTTTAGGTTTTTGGTAGTCTCAGATCACTACAGATCAGTTCTCTAGAGTGGTGGTAAGACATGAGAATTATACCATAAATGAAGATAGATTAAATGTTCTCAGCATCGGTCCTTAGGTAGCCTCAACTATTCTGGCTGTCATACAATCATTAAAGATCGGTCTGTACTCATATCAGGATAAATAGAAATTTTGTACTCTGTGACACGGGGGATGCTTGTCGACTGGAGCTGAGGAACTTAGTGATGAACTACAACTCCCACGAGCCTTGGTGAGACTGTATGCAGGCATCATGCGTAGAATTTTAAGAACACATACAGTGTTTTAGGAAATAAACTGATTTTTGTTTTTAAGAGTTTTTAAAATGTCATTTAAAATGATTTCAGCTGTGACAAAAGCTGAAATCATTGAATTTAGTAGCATTCATGAGATTTGTGTATAATTGCAAAACTCCAAGTTCAGTGGATGTTGACAAGAAATAATGATGGGATATGTCAATTCATTAAAGCAAAGACGATAAAAGCTTCTAGAAGCAAATCGTGTGGTTGTCATGTGATGTAAGCATCAAGACACGTAATTTAAAAGAAGACTATTGGCATCATAGTTAAGAATTTTGGCCTTCATTTTGGACCAACAGTTTTCTGTCATACTGTCTGTACAAGGCTTCACAGACGGACTTCCTTATGAATTTTAGCTATTACATTGGGCAAAAGGTATTACATAACTTTATACAACACAACATAGAATGCCATGAAGTTTTGTTAAAACAGTAATAGAACACATGTAGTGCAGTATATGTGGCCTCCACTCACATAATTAGAACAACAAAACTTGCATTTCTGGTTATCTGCTTATCTTCAGGGAAGAAGCCAACCATATTTTAAGAAAAAAAATGTTTTTTAAAAAATCAAATAAAAAAATGTGTTTAATTCCCCTTGTAACTTTACCAACTGTCAATTTAGGCAAATGCGTTGAGCATATTTTGAAAAGCATTGTCTTACACTGTGTTCACAAATTACAAAAAGTTACATTTTGACAGGTTACTTTACGTGACTGGTAACGTCACAGTAGAGGTCCAGGGCTGGACTGAGAATAAAAAGCAGCCCTGGAAATATTTGGACATCAACCCCTTGTATTGTATTGCGTGGC
The DNA here is from genome assembly GCA_009364415.1 of Spea multiplicata. Lineage (NCBI taxonomy): Eukaryota > Metazoa > Chordata > Amphibia > Anura > Pelobatidae > Spea > Spea multiplicata. The sequence continues at coordinate 44,870 of VKOC01016382.1, forward strand.
CAAGCTCTTGTGCCCACATGCCACATCCCTTACACGTGCCTATCTGAGCCACACTATTTACCATCCATATAGCTATAAATCATTATTTTTAAAATTATATTAAATAGTTTCTTTATGATAACAGAAGACTAAATTATTATTAAAATTCCAGGAACCAAAAGTGTTAACAGGTCCAGATAATCCATGTGTATTGAATAAAAATGACAACAGTGCTGGGCAGATAATATAGGATAGAATTTTATGTAATGGGAGTACATTAGTACACTAAATACACCTGACGCCACAATGTAGTGCCACTAATCCTTTTTAATAAACGATGCAGATTGAAATAGAGTAACCCTCAGTGATTTCTGGGCCTAGAAAGTTTTGTCCTCTGAAGTAAAAATTAAATAGTTCTATTTATTCCTACAGTAAGTAAAGTGCCAGGAAACAGATGAGAAAACACATACCATGACAGGCTCTGCCACACCGACACCCAAAACACACACACACTAGGAAAGGCTCTCCCATGCCGACACCCAAACACACACCAGGACAGGCTCTGCCACACCGATGTCCAAACACACACACACACACAGACTAGGACAGGCTCTGCCATGCCTACACACAAACCCTAACACACACCAGGACAGGCTTTGCCACACCGACACCCAAACACATACACACACACCAGGACAGGCTCTGCCACACCAACAACCAAACACACACGCACACACCAGGACGGGCTCTGCCACACCGACGCAAACACACAAACCAGTACAGGCTGAGCACATAGGTACCACATATGCATGTTTCTTCTACCTTTTCACATTTCTTCCATGTATCAGGATGAATAACAGGCTTTTCTTGCAGGGTTTTTCGCTGAAGTTCCTTCCCTGGGATTTGGGGCATTTTTTTATTGTTTTTGGTATCTCCCCTTTCCCTAGGTCTGGGGGCATTTTTTAAAATGGATTTTTTGTTTCTTTCCTTCCCTAGGTTTGTGGGGGCATTTTATAAGTGATGTTTTTGGTGTTGCTCCTTCCCTGTTTTTTGGGCTAATATTTCAAATGTTTTCTTAATATCTGGGAACCAAATGGCACGCAAATTACTATCCTAACAGCTTAGTGAAAATACCTAGGGGTTAGCGTATATAGCACTCGATAATGCCAGGGTCATGTGACTTTATAGTGATAGAGATGATCAGATTAGGTCAGTGGGTATTGATTGTGAGACCAATCAATGATTAGTGAGCGAAAGGGTCCTTAATCAGTGATCACATAGCATGTTATTAGGTTAAATATGTATTGTAAAAAAACTTCTATTAGATCATTTGTAAGTGACACATTTAGTCCACTAACATTGATCAGTAAGATGGATCAATAAGTGATCAGATAATAATCATGTCTATCTCTTGAGCAGGGTCATCCAGTGGCTGTCCTCCAAGCTTCTGGGGACTAAATCACAAATATTAACCCCTAAAATGCCATGATCGCATCAGACACAATGGTGACATTAAAGGTTTAGAACTGGTCTCCACACTCATGTTAAGAAACTGCCTGCCCAGACATGGGTGACATAGGGGAATTTTTTAAGCATGACATGCCAGATACGTCCCATGAAGCTGGTCCCATGAGGACCACTTTGGTACATAAGAGGCTGTGAAGAAGTTAAAGGATTACTAATAAACATGATAATTGTTCACAATAGTGAATGATTAATATGTTTTAACCCCTTGATGACAGGATGATAGTTGACAGGCTAGGCACGTCACAGGAATGCATCCACTTATCGAAAATGGATGTGCCTGGCATGCTTTCTTCTCTACAACGATGTTGCTGTAATGCCTCGATATCAAAGTATTCTGCAACACAGAAAATATCCTCCTGGGGCCTGTGTGATCGCTCCCCAGAGCAACAACGCACACCGTATACAATGATGTGGCAGTCTGCTTTAAAAGAGCTTAGGAGTAAGTTTAAACAGTATTGCTGAAATGCCTCAATATCAGGAAGCACTGTAACCACTCAAAAGAGCGACCACACGCACATTAATGAGAGACAAAACAAGAGTCTATCCAGATCCACTACAGGTTTAATACAGGCACTGCATTCAATCATACAAGTCAATGAACCCCCACTTACTAATCAAAATGTGATTAGTGAAATATACATATAAAAAACAGTTTAAAAAATGTGGTAAAATGTAAATATAATTCTCCAGTGGAACCATCCAGTTCCAACAAAATGTCCAAAAATATTTTTTTTAAAAGTCCTCAAATCCTGGCATGGTAAAATACTAGTATTTGCAAATACCCCAGCATGTTTTGTTGAATTGGCCGGGTTCAAAGATATCCCAAATAGCACATGGGGGCAGGGTAACCATGTGTGAAAATTCCACCTGGTTTTAGCCCCAAACAACATTATATACCGATGTGTGGTTGGTACTCAGGAGCTATTGCTACACGCAGTTTGGCAGTGACACATACCAGGAGCTGTGAATTCATACCTAAGATACAATGCATCTGGGAAAAAAACACAAAAAAAATAAAAATTAAGCAAAGGCTGGTGGTAGACTGCATGGAACAAGTTCAAATACTAGCATTTAAAATTCCCTGGAGTGTCTAGTTTTGGGGGTTTTTTGTTTGTTTTTTAATGTTTTTTATGGGGGTTTATTGACTTGGCCAGCTTTAAAGATGTCCCAAATAGGACATTGGGTCAGATATTAAAATTACAAGTTGAAAAACTGAATTGTGCATGTCCCAAATGTGGTCTTTTAGCCCCAAACAACTCAACAAACCCATGAACGGGTGGTTTCACTGTACTGAGAAAAATTGCTATACATATTGGGGTGTTGTTAGTGGCACATACCAGAAGCTGTAAATTTATACCTGAAGTACAATTTGTGTAAAAAAACACATACAATTACTATCACAAACTTTGGCAAAGGCTAGAATTAATGCATGGAAAGTGCTAAATACTACCATTTGATATACCCTGGGGAGTTCTCAAAAAAATATGGTTAAATGGGGTAAATTGAATTGGTTGCCTTCAAAGATGTCCCAAATAGGACATGGGGCAGGATGACTTTTTTTTTAAAACAAATGGTTTCAAAATAGCAAACTTCTACTTATTGGCCTTTAACTTGCAAAACATAAAAATATTGGATATTTCTAAACTTAGGACAAATGTAAGAATCTATTTAGCAGTTTTTTAGCTTTTGTAGAAAGATTTTTCAAATGACACAACAGCGGGGGGGGTGGAGCGATGACGTAGCACGCAAGCGTGCTCGTGCGCAGCGTCCTGGAGTCCTGGGCGCGAAAAACCTTGAGTTCTCTCTCTCTGACGAAGCATTCCGGGCAATCTGCTAGTTTTATGCCGGTCATACGTTGGCAGAGTGCTGGTCGTCTCCTCTGGGCTTCCCATCGCCTTTTTGGTGCTGTATCCAGTCGAGCAACGGCTCGCCATCGGTTCTGGACCTGCTGCATACTGGTTTGTTGCCGGTTTTGTGTCGGCGCTGTACCGACTATGAAAAAGATCTGATTTTCACTTGGTGCATACTGTGTATCCTCGTGGCTGTGTATTACATGAATATGGTGATGTGAGAGATATGTGCCTTACTGACTTGCTGGTGAAGAAATGGCAGTACTTACTGTATAACGCCGCAATAAATATCTCTAATTAATTAATATAAGTGCTGGACTGGTGGGGCTTGGTATATAAAAGAAAAAAAAGGGGAGAAAAAGTATATATTTATATAAAGAAAAAGGAACTGTTCCAATGTGCCTAGTCTCTCCTGCCGTTTGAGATTAAAGAGGAAGACTCGTCTTGATGAAATTATGCTGAGAGAAGCATTTTTTCTCCCTTTCTCTGCTTACCTGATGGAAAGATATACAGCTTAAAGTTATCCTTATGAACATTATGATTTGCAGACGTCGAAAGTTCCATATTACCTGAAGTTGGGTTCACGTATTTGGGTTTTTTTTTTTTTTAAATTTATATACATGTGTAAAACGCTGTGTTACCAAACACTGAAAGATCAGAATATTGACTCTGTACAGAAGTATTTCAAGAAGCATTGTATATTATAACTGAGCACAGATTATTAAAATGTGCATATGGATATATGACAGAACACATTAGATAATTAATTTACAAAGGCTTTTAAGCACTGGCCTTGGCCTATAGAGAGAGGACTAAAGTGAGTAAAAAAAGAAAGAAGAAAAGGCGGATATAAGACGCTCAACATTTTGTGGAACATATTTGGAACATACCTAAGAAATAGGGGAATAAGAAGGAAGAATAAAAAGGAAGAAAAAAAAATAATTAAAAGGAAAGAATAGGTAAAAGAGGAAGGAAGACAGAAAAAAGAAAAAAATTTAAGGGAAAGAAGATAAAAACCAAGGAAAAAAAAAAAGAAACCAAAAAAATAGAAATAGGAAAAAGAAAAAAAAAGAAAGAAAAAACGATGGCATCAAAAAAAAGTGACTGAAAAATCTTCACGAAGAGATAAAAGATAGGAAAGATAGGCCAGATAAAAGACTGTCTTTTTTCTCCCCTCAAACTTCCAAATCAGAAAAAGAAAGACTAGATGCAGAGATGGTACAGATCGAGTTCAGGTGAAGAGGAACAACATAGTCTGATTCTACCCCCCTCAGATCCACTACCACAAATTCAGGAGTATTTGAATACTGCACTCGATAAACAATTTGAAAAGATAAAACAAGAAATTCATCTACAGATCCATGCTCTGAGAACGGATCTCTTAGCGCTTTCCACCAGAGTCAAGGTAAATGAAGAGAAGATGGAAAATTTAATAATGATGGATTTAATACACCAGGATAATATCAAACAGTGTAATATCAAAATCGATAGTATCGAACAAAAATTGGCAGATTTAGAAGATCAATCACGACGACTAAATCTGAGGATTAGAGGAGTGGCTGAAGACATCTCTAAAGAACAATTGGAAAAACACCTTAAAGAATATCTACGGCATATCGGATTACACCAAGAAGATCAGAAGTTACTATGGGAGCGGTGCCACAGGACGGTGAAACCAGCAAATGTACCCGTAGAGTCCCCGCGAGACGTGATGATCTATTGTACAGATTTACGGATAAAAGATAAAATATTGAGAGCACATAGAGAGCAACTCCACAAGATCCATTCAAAAATATTAAGATTTTTCCGGATCTATCGTATCATACGCGCATGAAGAGACGGCAATATGCCCACTTAACCGAAATCTTAAGGCAAAAACAAATTTGTTATCGATGGACGTTTCCAGTGAAAATTATTTTGACATACGAGTATAAAACGTGGACACTTGACTCGCCCGAGAATTTGAAAAAATGGTTAATTGAGCATAACTTATTAGCGGCTGCAAATTCTTAATGTCGGAGGGTTTTCTCTTTTTTTTTTTCTCTCATTGGTGTTTAATTGGTTATATTTTCGATATAATTGGGACACTGTTATATAAAAGTGTTTTGAGGTATCCCGCAATATTCACAGAATTTAGAGACAAGAGGAGATAATTAATTCAAAATGGTGTATTAAGGATTAATAATTTAAAAACATACATAGGGGTTGGGACAATTGTACACAAGCAGTAAATCACTACAGATATATTTAGCAACATGAGTTATAATAATTTTCACCTAATATTTACAAATCTGGGATATTGTCTTGCAAAATGGTTTTATTTATTGTTTATGCACTTAGATATTGAGTATATAATTTAAACATATAGTTTAGTGGTATTAGGTAACAAATACCTAAATATTGTTAAAAAGTAATTGAAGAGATAGCTACCATTAAGATGCACAGACTTTGGAGACAACATATGTAAACGTGGTTAAATAGGATCACTAAATCAGGTATTCTCAGAGGTTGAGACACCTATACACAAGCATTAAATCACTATAGACATATTAAACAAAATGAAGAATTTTTTTTTCTTTCTTTTATTGGTGTTTAATAGGTTATGTTTTCGATATAATTGGGACACTGTTATATAAAAGCGTTGTGAGGTATCCCGCAATATTTATAGAACTTAGATACAACACTAGAATTAATTCAAAAAGGTGCATTAAGGATTAATAATTTAAAAACATATATAGGGGTTGGGACAACTATACACAAGCACTAAATCACTATAGATATATTTAGCAACATGAGATATAATAATTTTCACCTAATATTTATAAATTTGGCATATTGTCTTGCAAAATGGTTTTCTTTATTGCTTATGCACTTAGATATTGAGTATATAATTTAAACATATTGTTTAGTGGTATTAGGTAACAAATACTTAAATATTGTTAAAAAAATAATTAAAGAGATAGCTACCTTTAAGATGCACAGACTTTGGAGATAACATATGTAAATATGGTTAAATAGGTTTACTAAATCAGGTACTCTCAGATGTTGAGATACCTATACACAAGCATTAAATCACTATAGACATATTAAACAAAATGAAGAAAACTTTTTTTTTTTTCATTTCGGTGTTGTTTTTTCTTCGGTGTTTAACATAGATATATTTTAATATTTACATATTTGAGATACTGTTACATAATGATGGATTTGTTATAATATACCCCGTAAAATTTACAGATCCTAGAGACTAGAGAAGAAAGATATTTAACTCAAATTTGAATTTTTTTTTTTTTTCTTCTCACGCCCAGGGCTCCAAATCGCCATCTGAGAGATGGCAAAACAGGCAGCGCTATGTGGTGTTACGCTACCTACAAATATGTGTTTTATATGTTATGTCTATTTATTGTATTGTGTTTTATGTCGATTCCAATTTTATACAATCCAAGTTCTATTTGAGGCATGACAGAAAAATTCAAATTTTCAATGGGTCGGATTAGATTTGGTACACTTAATACACAAGGGCTTAACTCCCCACAAAAGAGACTCTTAGCGCTCCAGAGATTGTGGAAAGAAAAGCTAAATGTTGTTTTTCTACAAGAGACACACTGGCGAATAATAGACAAAATTAACATAAAAATCAGAATTATCCCGTATGTGTAGAAGCATCATTGAAAGCAAAGAAAAAAAGGGGTGTTGCAATTCTCTTTTCTAAAGATATTGATGTAAAACTCAAACATGTTGAAACAGACTTAGATGGCCGATATATTATAGCAATAGTGGAGATAAATAATTTGACTTTAACCTTACTTAATATATATGCACCTAATACTTCCCCTGTAATTTATCTAACAAAAATTTTGGAAAAAACTTTAAAAGTAAAACAGGGTCCGCTAATATGGATGGGGGATTTTAACTGTGTGTTGGATCCACAGCTAGATAAAAGGTCGTTTAAAGGCTCAAATACAGACCGAAACATTGTCTTGCAAGCACATAGATTCCAATCTATATTGAACAAACATACTTTATATGATATTTGGCGTATATTTCATACAACCGAAAGAGATTTTACTTGTTTCTCTAAATCACATTATGCTTATTCCCGAATTGATTTAATTGTGGGAGATATAGGGTTGATATCAAAAGTTAAAAACACTAAAATTCATGAAATTACCTGGTCAGATCATAACTTGGTAACTGTGGATATAGAAGATTCTGTGAGAAAAGTAAGTACGGACTGGAGACTAAACCACAATTTAATAAGGAAAAATGCAGATATTGACTATATTAAAGAAACAACTCAATTTTTCTTTAAAGAAAATGATATAGAAAACACGTCTGCATCTAACTTATGGTGCACATATAAAGCAGTTATAAGGGGACATTTTGTCAAATTAGCAGCACATGCAAAAAAAAAAGCGGCAGACAAACTATCTGACTTGTATATAAGTTTATTTCAGTTAAATAATATTAATAAACAGAGTCCTTCTAAACTAACTACCGAGAAAATAGAAGCAATAAAGACCAAGATAAACATAAGTCTTATGGAACAGACTAATAAAACGTTAATGGCACTAAACTGTAAAAGATATTATAAAGGAAATAAAGCAGATAAAATGCTCACGAATCTGTTAAAAAAGAAAAGAGAAAAAAGAATTATCTCTAAAATATCATATAAAGGCAGAATTCTAATGGACCCGAAAGAAATAGGCCAAGCATTCAATGAATCTTATAAAGATCTGTATAATTTATCGGATAATGCGACAGAAATAGATATTCAGAATTATTTTTCAAAGAGATCCTTTCCTAAGATACCAGAAGAAACCTTGATAGGCTTAAATGGCAAAATTACATTGGAGGAGGTCCAGAACAGAATTCGAGAGTTAATACAAAAAAAATCTCCAGGTCCTGATGGCTTTGATTCCAGCTTTTATAAGTTATATCTAGAGGAACTTTCCCCTATCTGGTAAGATTATTCAATGAAAGTATAGGCAGAGGAGCTATTCCAGAAGAACTTTTAAGAGGTAATATAACGCCAATATTAAAACCAAATAAAAACCCAGAAGAGATAACTAGCTACAGACCGATTTCTCTTCTTAATACAGATGTAAAGATATATGCAGCAGTACTCGCCCATAGATTGAATGGAGTACTGACACAATTAATTCACACAGATCAAGTAGGCTTTATTAAGAACCGATCAGCCACTAACCATATAAGAGCAATTGCCGGGATTTTTGAGGAAAATGAAAGAGACAACATCTCACAACTGACCCTCTCGTTAGATGCCGAGAAGGCCTTCGACAGGGTCAGTTGGAGATTCATGGCAGGTACACTAAAAGCATTTGGATTTCAAGGACGACTATATCATGCAATAATGGCTCTTTATACTAAACCAATGGGTAGAGTGGTAGGGCCTGGAATTATATCAAACTGGTTCCCATTTCTGAACGGTACACGGCAGAGTTGCCCGCTTTCTCCCCTGTTATATGTGTTATCTTTAGAACCTCTTGCCAGAGATATTAGGGCAGACCGGAATGTAAAGGGATGCGGAAAAGACGGAATGCAAAAAAATTAAATAATACGCAGATGACGTGTTACTGACGATCAGGGACCCAGTAACTTCGGTAAATCATATTATCAATTGGATAGAGCAATACAGCCTGGTCTATAAATTGAATATTGATAAATTGGTCGCTTTATCTTTTAACCTAGATTGTATGCAAAGACAACAAATTGAAACACTCGGATTTAAGTGGGTTAAAGAAAGCTTTGTTTACCTGGGAATAAAAATTAACTCTTTACCCAAATCATGGATGGAGATTAATCTCCTCCCCCTAATTAGAGATATGAGCCTCTCCTTTAAAAACTGGAGAGGATTATATGTCTCATGGTGGGGGAGAATAAATGTTATTAATTCATACATTTTGCCTAAATTTATTTATACCTTCAGGATGATTCCTCATATGGTCCCGATGAGCTGGTTAGAACTAATCCAACGTTTGATAAATACATTTATATGGGGAAATAAAAAACCAAGGTTGAAACTCCAAGACATTACAAAAAATAGAAATCAAGGTGGTCTGGGAGTTCCCTTGATAAAAGAATATGCACAGGCGGCTTTATTTGTGCAGGCTATTTTAACACAAATAAGTAATGTGAAGCAGGAAACTTGGTATAAAGGCGAATTATTGAGTAATAATCTACATGGGGACCTACAACATCTGTTCTGGATCTCCTCCAAGAAAGCCATTGAGCTGACCACAACAGGAACTAGTTTAGCTTTACAACATATTGTAAAAAACTGGCATGCGATAAAATCGAAACTGGGACTAGAGGGCTTGATATTAACTAGTCTTCCTATCTCTAACTTGGAATATATGATCGAGAACCTAAATTTATTTATGTGGAAACAGAGTGGTATAAATATAATACAAGATCTAATTGAGAGAGATACTCTAAAAACTTTCCATCAATTACAAGACGAATATAATCTCCCAATAGGAGAATGTTTCAGATATTTAAGGATAAAAAGTTTTTTCCAAAAAAGTTGTTGGCAAGATCAGAAGACACATGTGTATAATTTATTTAAACAATTAGTGGAAGTAGAATTAAATAAAAAACTGCTGACAAAATCACTAAAATTGGTTAAGCTCTGTAGAACTGAAAATACCTTTTCGGCATTAACAAAGTGGGAGAGGGATTTAGACATTACAATAAATAATGAAGACTGGACTAAAGTGTTAAATATAACATATGAAAACATACACTGTCTAAATCTGAATGAGCTCCAATTTAAGCTTATGAATCGTTGGTATCTAGTCCCCTCTGTCTTGGCAAAAATGTTTCCTAATAACCTCCCAAATTGTTGGAGATGCGGTGCAGAAAAGGGAGATATGCTCCACATTTGGTGGAACTGCATAGGCGGCACTATCTCCTATTATGTGCTACCGGGAAGTGAGAAGGAAAATAAATTCTCAGGTAAGAATTTACTGTTTCTTACATTAAGTCTAATTCCCAGATCCTTTAGTTTTCTGTTATGACCTGTTTATCATCTGTTTTGAATGCACTGTGACGTTTGATTTGTTCATAATAACTACTCCTTTATTAATTCTGCCTTTTTCTGGTAAAGACTAACGTTACCTGATTAGACTAATTTATTGGTAATTTGAAATCACATAGATATTGTGTTAAAGTATATTTTGTAGTCTAATTTGCTTGAGGGACCACGGTCTAGGGCAGACAAATAGTGAATTTTAACCCTTTCACCACCAGAACCAAGTCATGAGCACACTTGGAGTAGGGTGCGCTTGTGACAGTGGGCACAACAAAACCCAAGAATATGTTGACAATCCTGTTTACTTTAGTAATATTGGGAAACTGAAGTCAGAAAATTGGGAATGTATAACTGAAGAAAAAAAATGCTATTTTTGTTTAATAGGAAAAAATGAAAAAATAATTAAGGTCACAAAAAATATTCCGGAATCGAATACTTTGTAATTTTGTGGGTTTTTTTCTTTATTGATATAGATAGCAACATCATGCATTGCAGCTCTGTACAATGGGTACATCACTTTATTGTGTTATGTTATTACCAAATAATTATTTGGAAAACAGAAAAAAAGTAAGGGGGCTCACGATCTAGATGAGAGAAGAAAAAAAACCTTTTATACACCGATCAGCCACAACATTATGACTACCTGCCTAATATTGTTTGGGTCCACTTTTGCCGCCAAAACAGCCCTGACCCATTGAGGCATGGACTCCACTACACCTCTGAAGGTGTGATGGCAACAAGACATTAGCAGCAGATACTTTAAGTCGTCTTAAGTTATGAGTTGAGGCCTCCATGGATGCATCCTGGTGTTATTTGTTCTCTAAGTAAGCGACACACATGCATCTGGCTATCCACGTGATGTAAAAGAAAATATGATTCATCAGGCCAGGGGCGTAACTAGAAACCACAGGGCCCTGGTGCGAAAATTCCCCCTGGGCACAAACTACACACACTCATACTCATTAACACACACTCCATCTCATCCCACATACTTATCCATGCTCACAGACACATACACACAAGTACACATCCATGCTCACAGACACAAAGGTACACACATCCATTGCTCACACACATATACACACAAGTACAAATTCATGCTTGCACACGCACATACACACAATTACACATCCATGCTTACACTGTGCGTGCAGCCTCGGTTTCACTGCAGGGTCATGTGACATCGAGTCATCTTGGTTTTTAGAAACTGTGAAACAATCAGGAGCTACAGTGGGATTCAACTCCTTTTAATGGCTTTTCTTAGCATAGCCATGAGCTCCCTAGACTGTGTGGCTCCTGGCATGAGACATCATTATTGGAACAAATTAAATAATGGCCTTTAGCTCCTCCATTCCATGAACAGTTCTATTAGTTCTTTCACAAAAGTCCTGAAAGGTTTATACACAGCCAAAGAGATTGTTGCTTTACTTAAAATGGAAGTGTACAAATTAGGTTTAACATTTAATCAATTTTGGATGATGCAAAGGGAAATATATATATAACATCCTGCTGTCATTTAACATGATGAGCTCTGAGTATGATCCTATTAAACTAACAAGTTTAAGGGAAGATGGGCTGCAGCAGCAGAAGACCACACCGGAAGCCATTCCTATAAAGACAAAAAAAAAGGCTCAAGAAGACACCATGGAGGCTGGAGCGGTAGCTGGCTGATGGAGGGGAGTCTCCCTCTCCTCCGTAGCAGCTGCTGGAGGGGGGTCTTCCTCTCCTCCATGGCGGCTGCTGCTGGATGATGGAGGGGATATACCTCTTCTTTGAGGTGGATCGGTCAGGTAGGTGACATAAACCATATATTTTTGAAAACTACACACCCAAGGGCTGGTATTTTAACCCTTTAAGGCTCCTGTATATGTCAAGCAACATCCTAATATGTATTCAGCAACAAACGATACCACGCATGCATGGGTTTTTCTGGTTGTTTGGGGCTAAAAGGCGTCATTCTGTGCCAATGCCCTATCTTTGAACCCGGCCACTCCAATTTATCCCCATCAAACCATTTATTTATTATGAAGTGGATACCCCTTGGGTATTTGAAGTGCAATTATTTTAACTCTTTCATGGTCAGGATTTTTGGGAAAATATAGTACTAATTTTCAACATTTTTTTAATATTTTTTTATATATTTTGTTGGAACTGGATGCTTCCCCTTGTGGTGACATCACCGCATATATTTTTTTAGATGTTATATTTTTATAGCTATTTTTATTTTATTCCATTTTTTTATTATTGTTTTTTAATATTTTTCTAATCACATTATAATTAGACGCAGCCATCTTATGAGTGGCAAAATCTCTCTCTGGAGCAGTCACAGTGCGTCCTGGGGTAGGTGTTTAGTGTTGCTAAATGCTTCACTATCGAGGCTTTTTTAGTGACACCGTTGAAGCTTAGGAGGGGATTGTTGCATTCTTTGTGCACTCCTTTTGGATTTCTAGCACTTGATAGATTATTATTATTATTATTATTATTATCTTTTAAAAGATTATTATCTTTTATTTATATAGTGCGACTAAATCTTTCTAGTGCAGGAACACATCATATGCTCAAGTTTTTCACAACAATTGACATGCCAGGCACGTCACAGAAAAACATCCCGTTGGCGACAATTGACATGTCTGCCATGTCATGACATGTTCTAAGCATTGAGACTATTAATTCTGACCAAATCCCCAATTCCATTTGCAGTAATGCATCCTCAAACTTGCAAGTAACCTCTATCATGCTTCACTGTTTCCTGCAAGCACTCATGCTAGTACCACTCTCCAGTCCTTCGGCTAACAAACCGCCTTCTGCTACAGCCAAATATTTCAATTTTGACTCATCAGTTAAGAGCACCTACTGCTGTTTTTCTGCACCTCTGTTACTGCATTTTTGTGAATAGTCGCTTAGCCTTATTTCCACATCGCAGGTATGGCTTCCGATTATGAATGAAAGCAAGCATGATGTGTCTTTACATCTTTTTACCCTTGCATCTGCAGCCATCAACATTACTCGTTTTGGATGGCATGATCCAGCCTTGATTGGGGTGGAGTCATCGATTACTTTGTGAATTTGAGGGGGCAAGTTCTGGGAAGCAGGAGAGGTGGGCTTAAGGTGAAGTGGAATATAAGGAGGTTTTTTGGGTTCAGGCATCCATTTTCATCGATATTTCTACCTGTGACAGGTTCCAGTGATATGAATATAAAAAGCTATAGCTTACCATGGCAGATTTTGAGTGCTTGCTTGCCTGCCTAGATCCAGCCCAGCTATTTGGCACATATTGGCTGGAGAAACACATGGGTCAGCTTACAGCAGGCCCAGTCTTGTAACTGCCAGCCTCAATCTCAGTGAGGGGCCCCAGGACGAGGAGGCTGAGTTTGTCTTCGCAGCTCAGCCAGGAAGTGTTGGAAGACAGTGGACAGGAGGCAGAGGAGCAAGGGGTCTCCTGGAGGGAGTGGAGCGAAAAGCCTATTGGAGTGTGCAAAGCAGAGGGGGAGAGGAGTCACGTGGCAGGCATCATATCAGACACAAGAGTTGAGATAGGAGGTAGTCAACCAGCAGGGTTTAACTTCTTCACCATCATTAAGATCTAGTTCTTTAGATGAGGATTTGGGACATAGCAGCAACAGGGGGTGCAGGAGGAGATCTTCAGCATGGCAGTCACATTCCTGGCTCTCTGTCACGCTTTAGGTTAAAGGTGGGGAATTAGGCAGACATTTCCGTGGTCAGGCGGATCAGCAGGGAGGAGCAGAGAGGAGGCGGTCCCCCTTAGCAGTCGGGAGGTCTTGTCTATGAGTTTATACAGGACACCAGGGCTTCTGAGACCACAGGCACTGCAGAAGAGGGAAGGATGGAGTTAACTGTGGATCAATCACAAAAGTAACGGTGGGTAAAGGTGATGGAAAACCCTTTCACTCAGGTGATCATTGTTGACCTTATTTGCATGTGCTTACCCAGAATCCCTTGTGGTTGTGGCAGCACCATGAGATTTCTGAGGGACAAAACAAGCCTTCTGGCTTGTCTGGTGTCTGTAAATAGGTGTTTAATAATGCTTCTACTACCAGCAGCCACAGAAAAACAGTGGATGAGGTTTCAGAGGTCCCTATAAAAATCGCAAAGCAAACTAAAGTTGAAGGGATAGCTAGGAGTGCGAGATCTAACAGTAAGCCGAGGTCAGAAGTCAGGTAATCAATCGCCAGCGGTCAGGAGAAGGGCACAGAAAGCATGGGACAGGAACTAGGAACATGGTTCAGGTAACAGAATGCTGAGTTGCAGATACTAACTGAGCAACTACAAAAACCAGTCATTGGTTGGTTAATTGGTAGAAATGCCTTTAAGAGCTGTAGCATCATACATGTCCCTGCCTATAGTACCACTAATTTGTCACAAGGTGTCAGCAGAAACCACTGCAAGATCAAGATTTCCCTGGTGCTTTTTACTGACGACATTGTGGGACCTGCTTAACAACGGAGTAGCAGAGACTTAACAGGCTGTGCAGTATGCAGGTAGCCAGCTAGGTGAGTCTTCAATGGATACTGATCCCACAGAGGTTATTCTGGCCACGGACATGCTTAGTCCAAATTTAGAAGGCCTTTTTTGGTCTGAAGCAGGTCTCCCTCACACATCTAGGCAAGGGGATTGGTGTTCTCTGATTTCATTGTTTAGGTCTTTTTATGTGGGGATTCACCCCACATCAGTGATTTGCTTACAAATAAAATACAGTAGCCTTTTCTCATTTCAAATACTTGTGTCTGTATCATTGGGGTAGAATGGGGAGTAGAGTTTTGAGCTGGCTCAGAAAACCAATATCAGTTGCCGGGATCAAAAGAGCCCTGAAAGACTAAATGGTGTCATGATCCGACCTTGATGGAGGCATCAATTACCTTGTGGATTTGAGAGGGCAGGTTTTGAGGAGCAGGAGAGGTGGGATTAAGGTGGGAAGAATTTGCAATTCTAATTCTCCTTGGATCAAGAAGCTCTAAAATATTAATGTTATTCTATTTATAGCCCTATATGTCATGCCTTTCTAAAAAAAATTATCCAGACGGCATCTAATTTATTTGATACCACCACCTACCTTGGCATCAAATTCTATGCCTTATTGTCCTTACTGTATAAAAACAAATAAAAAGGCCCAGAACTTTATTCTTTATTGGTTTGTCTTTGCCTAATAGTAGATCAAAACCTATATCACCTTTGTGAAAAAAGTTAAAGCTTTCCTAAACCTCATAACTGCCCTTGGCAGCAACAACTGCAATCACATGTTAGTGATAACTGCCAATGAGTCTTTTACATTGTGCTTTTTAAGGTCATGCCACAGCATCTCAATCAGATTCAAGACACGACTTTGACTAGGACCCTTCAAAACCTTAATTTTGGTTCTTTTGAGCCATTCAGAGGAGGCTTGCTTGTATGCTTTGGATCTGCTGCTACATAACTCAACTGTGCTTGAGCTTTAGGTCATAACCTGATGGTTGGACAATCTCGTTCAGGAATTTCTGGTAGATAGCAGACTTCAGTGTTCCATCAATTAAGGCACGTCACACAGGTTCTGAAGAAGCAAATAAGCCCCAGACTATCACACTACCACCACCATGTTTGACTGTATTACGGTCTTATTGTGAAATGCTATGTTAGCTTTACACTAGATGAAACGGAACCCATGTCTTCCAAAACGTTCCACTTTTGACACATCAGTCCACAAAATATTATCCCAAAAGTTTTGAGACAAGTTAGACCTGCAGTTCTTTACATGTTAGTCTGGGTTCTGTTATAATCTCCTTGATGAGTTGTTGGTGGTCTCTTGGTGGAATTTCGGTAGGTCAGCCCCTCTTGCGAAGGTTCAGCATGGTTCCAAGTTTTAACGTTTGTAGATAATGGATCTCTACATGGTTCGCTGGAGTCCCAGATCCTTAGAAATGGTTTTGTAACCCTTTCCAAACTGATAGATTGCAGCACCATGTAATACTAGGGACACATCCCTGCTGCTACACGGGAGATCAGCGCTGGCTTTCTGCTTCGCGATCGCCTGTAAAAGCTGCCGGCGCAAACTCTGGAAAACTTTTACAGTTTTAAATGCAGATCGCACGATCTGGCATTCCCTTCCAGGTTGCGCCATGGCTGACGTCACCTAGAAGATCATCGGAGCACAGGATATCCCCTGCAGGGTCTGTCTAGACACTGTGATCTCTATGCAAGTATATGCAAGTTTTAACAATAAAAAAAAATCACTAAAATAATACAATAAATAATAATACAAAATAAACCGGAAACTGCATCACCTTATACTTGCAGGTTACGAATACGCCACATACAAGATGGCCGCACAGGAAGTGACGTAACAGGACTTTGAATATTTGGCGGGAGATTCCTAATCAGTACAATGTATACAAAAAACAAAATACTGTCTGTGCTTCTCACCCTAAAAAGTTGGCAACAAATATATAAACATAATATAAGTGAAAGGTTTTGGTTATATGAATTGGCCAAAGCATAATTAAGCTCACCCGCCATGTCAAAGCGCAGATAGTATTTTGTTTTTTTGTATACATTGTACAGCCAACACACTGTATTTGCAGCATGCTCACACTGTTTGGTAGGCCTCATATTATACATTTTTATTATTTGAGTCTGAGACTAGCTTAGCGCACCGACATTTTTTCTTTTCCCTGATTCCTAATTAGTGCCTAACTCCTGTGCCTATATAAGAGACTCAGAAACCTACAGCCATTGCCTTCTGATGGTCGTGCCTATCTCGGTAGTGCCTATTCCTCAGTACGCGTTCCATTTGCCTTCCTGTTGCTTACCTGGCTTGTTCCTGTTTACTCTGTCTTCTGGTATCCTGACCTCGGCTTATCCCACAATGTTCCTGTTCTCCGGTATCCTGACCTCGGCTTGTATGTCGACATTCCTGATCTCTGGCTCCCTGACCTTGGCTTCCCGGACCATCCCTTACCAGTCCTACCTGACTTCGGTGTCTCCTTCCTACGCTGTGTCATGACACATACCTAAGAATTAAGAATTTTATCAATCGAATAGGAATACAGCAAAACTCGGCAATTGTTGTTTATTCTTTAACCTTTACATATATAACGGATGTTGTAAAAAATGTCTCTTAAGTTCGATAAAAGCCATTGTACATACTGAATTGTAATCAAATTCAAGAATGTCGTATGTTTGAAATTCGTTTTTCTCTGAATTTTGAATAAAGAAAATAAAATAAAAAATTATTATAATAAATAAAATAAATTATAACAAAGATAATAATAACAATAATAATAATCATAATAAAAAAAGAAAAAACTGTTACATCCCAATGTCCCAATACAACATCTAAAAGGTATAACCCTCTGCCCCAGTTCACAACCCCCAAATCCGTTATGCCATAAGTATAATAAATACTACCCTATAGGGTACTATATGTAAGGGATGGATATGGCCCCTTAGAAAGAAAAATGTGGGGTATTTCTGTAATGGGGAGATGAAGCTAAACAATTTTGGCTAGGTTTCTCTCCCGTAACACATACCCTGTGCAAAAAAAGCAATGCAAAATTGTTGGTGAAAAAAAGCGCATGAAATAGTTTCTGCGGCCACCTTTGACAGTGATTGGTGGCCAAATAGCTGCATGAAGAATGGCCGAATACCCTTGATAAGATTGTCTGGATTGTCTGCTTTACAGGAAATATATCCTTGTGTGGTATTTTTGGTTTATTTGTTTAAAATTCGAGTTGCAATCCCATCATACCTAATGTACAAAATTCTTTGTAAAGAATAATGTACACCTTATAGTATGTTCCCTATAAGTGCTGGGAAAATGTGGAAATTCTAAATAAATTAAGTATTTTTTAAATCAGGACACCTGAATTGATAAACTTTGAGGGGATTTTCCATCACTTTACCTAATTTTGTGAGGATTCAGACGAGAAAATATATAAAAATAATTAGGTTTTTTTTTTTATAATTTCCACTAGTTTTTACTAAATTTCTCATCCTAAATTTTTAGCTAATTATCTAACTATGGTATCAAAAGAATGCCCTCTCCCTCTCCTTGAAAAAACAATATATAGTTTACATGGGTACACTATCCGCAGGAAAGGGGAATAATCGCTGACATGAATGATATTAGCAATAAAGTTCAAGTAGGTTTTATACCAGACAGAGAAGCTAAAGATATGTTTTAAATAATTATTGTTATGCACTAGCCACATTTGGAGGTAGTCTCAAGCATTGCAGAGAAGGCTTTTGATAAAATAAATTGGTTGTATACGGAATCTTCTCTGCATTGGTTGGGGATAGGACCAACATTTATAGAAATGCTTATGGTAGTTTATATAAATCTTAATGCTAGGGTTGGGATAAATGGAGCTTTATCAGACACGGAACAATTCAAGTGTGTCTCCTATCACCAAAATTGGTACTCAAGAGTATAAATTAGCAATGTATGCAGATGATTTATTAATATATATTATTGTACCTATTTTTTCTATACCATATACCATAATTTATATTGACAAATCATCTTTTTTCTCTTAAGTCGGAACTAATTATTCTAAATTTAAAAAGTAACATTTTACAAATTCTTAAAAATATGACCATTAGCAGTGGCGGAACTACCGGGGTCGCAGGGGTCGCGACTGCGACCGGGCCCCGGCGGCAGGGGGCCCAAGCCAAGGGGCCGCCCGAAATCTTTTTTCCGTTTTTTTTTTTTTAAATAAGGCAGGGACGAGAGGTGCGGCCCGCGTAAGATCGGCAGCCAGGGCAACCGATCTTACGCGAGCCGCACCTCAAGCCCTGCTACTTACTTGTGGGAGGGTCTTCTGGACTGCACAGAGGAAGCGGAGTTCACGTGACATCCTACTTCCTCTGTGCTTTAGCAGAGAAGGCAGAGGGAGGCCGCGCCCCCTGCTGAAGTCTGTGAGCGGCATCGAGGAGCTGCAGTGCAGGTAAGGGGGTGGGGAGGGTGTTTGAATGAGTGTGTGTGATTGAGGGAATGAATCTGTGAATGAATGATTATATGAATGATTGAGTGTGTGTGTGTGATAGCATGGATGTGTAAGTGCTGGAACCTAGGCATGATGGGACTGTGATTGCTGTTAGCAATCACACTCCTATCATGCCAAGTCAGCCAGTACATGCTGAAACCTGGCCAGCTGCCCCCCTTGTGTAGTGATGCTGCCAGCAGTATGGGGTCTGCACTTACAGCCACCCTGTACCAGCATGTACTGGCTGACTTGGCATGATAGGAGTGTGATTGCTGTTAGCAATCACACCCCTATCATGCCAAGTCATATTGCTAATTTTGTCCAATTGTGTGTTACCTACTTTTATTAAAAATGTGAGTTTTTATTATTATTTTTAAAGGTGGGGGTCATTTTCGGTTTTGGCTAAGTGAACCCTGAATGTTTTGGTCCAGAATTTTCATTTTAGTTCATCCCTAGAATAAATCTAGGGAATCCTGAATTTGTAGTCGCAAAACTTTCTAGGCCCAGAAATCAGTGAGAGGAAGAGTAAAGGTTTTGTGTCATTTTACTTTATTTTAATCTGCATATTTTATTAAAGGCCATATTTTTTGTCACAGTGAAAAATGAGTGCGGCCCGCGCACGTATACAATTCTGATGAAGTGGCCCACTGCAGAAAAAACTTGGACACCCCTGGATTATGCCCTTTGTACATGCGCCCCTTTTTCTTTTTTTTACAGATATGATTCAATATGTAAATTGAATTTGTTGAAAAAAAATTGTTGGGTAAAAATCATGTTTTTTTTGGGGGGTGAGGGGGTGGGGGGGCCCTTAACAAATTCTCGCACCCGGGCCCTGAGGCGTCTAGTTACGCCCCTGACCATTAGTATGGAAATAAGCTGACTGGTGAAGATAGTTAGTGATTTTTTGACTCCTCATAATATAAGATCTGTTCAGTCATTATATTACTCATAGACTTAATTCCATTAAAAAAAAGACTGTATGAGATGGAGAAATGTGTTTATCTCATGGATTGGCATGGTTATTTGCATAACTATGTTACTGAGAATTCTATTACCGTATTTGTTCAATGATAAGACAAGGTTTTTTTCAGAGCAAATGCTCTGAAAAATAACCATCGTCTTATATTCAAGGTCGTCTTCTAATCAGACCTCAAATAGAGGTCTGACTACAAGACTAAGATCCAGATCCCCCGCAGCACTGCAGGGGGCCTGGATCCTCCCCTCTGGCAGCCGGTGCGCACAGACATCCTCCGCTGCTGCACGCACTTCCTCTGGGGCTTCTATGACGGAGCGCCAGCATCACATGACCTTCCGGTGCTCCGTCATAGATGTCCCGGCAGAAGTGCCGGCAGCAGCAGAGATTGTTCCACTAGACACCAAAGAAACTGAAGCGCGGGGGACAAGTCTAGGGATGTACTGGTAAGTCGAGGGCGGGGGTAAGAGTGGCATATGGGTGGGTATATAGGCTTTCTGGAGGCAGAGTGGCATATAGGAATATCATTGGGCCGAGTGACATATAGGGGTGTATAAGGCATATCTGGTGGGCAGAGTGGCATATATGGGGTATAAGGCATATCTGGGGGCGAGTGGCATATATGGGTATTAAGGCATATCTGGGGCAGAGTTGCGCAAATAGGGTTAAAAGGCGATATACAAATAGGCATATATGGGGTATAAAGCATATATGGGGGCAGAGTGGCATATCTGGGCGCAGGTTGGCAAATAAAAGGATATAAAAACAAAAAATAATTTTTTTTCCTAAATTAATATTCACATTTTGTGGGGTCCTCTTATAATCGAGCAAACACGGTATTTTGAATATTTTTATTTGATGTAAGATTTCTAGACGTGACCCAGAGATCTGGAGTAGCGGTGATTCACCTGGAAAGTTTCCATGTACCGTATGCCCTTACTGCAGGGTAATACTTTTTGTGGTGGCCAGCAACATGTGAAGTGTAAAGGTGACCCATGTGGTCACCCTTGCTCCAGATATGGAACCATGAAGTACTTCAAACTAAAATGTTGCTTGGATCTCTGTCAGGAAGGAACAGTGAAGCAAAATGTGAGAGTTACGTAGAAAATGTGATTAAGGTACAAAGTTTGAAAGAAAGACGTTATCACCCAATCAATATGTAAACTAGTGCAATCAACAGGAATATTCCATTTGTTGTAAGTTATAAAACCCGTTTTCAAACCTTTCATCCAAAATTATAAAATGTATAAATAATAAAAAATAACATAGGGATTGAGGTAAAATGCGTCTGTGTTTCCCAACATGTTAATTATTCAGAATAAGAAGACTAAGATGGTGTGCTTTCATAAATAGAAACTAACGCTTTATACAATTAGACAGGGAAAGTAAGAAAAAACCTTGGAGAGAGAATCACTTTCCACACTGGAAAAAAATACCTCCTATGTGTGGAAAAATGGACATTGTTGTTTAACCTGTGTGCAAAGTGATAAACCTTCTTAACTTTTACGTAACATCTGTTGCAACAGGTTAAAAATATCAGTAGTTAAAAAAGTGAGCATTTTTTTTCATCTTTAGACTTAAGTTGCAATTACTGAACAGTAAACAAATTAAAATGTGACAGGCAACATGTCTTTTTCTTGCATAATTCCTGTACAAAAAGTCAAATGTCAGGGTCAACAGGAATACATCCCTGGATGATTGCAACAGCTGAGTTAACATAAGCAGCCATTAATAAACTGACTGATAACGTACAAAAGATAAAATAACAATCCTAATTACCTATATTAAATCTGCCTGGAGTGAGAGAGTAGAAAAGCACAATTAAAGTAGCATTGATACCATCTTTTTTCAGTGGGGCAGTAAGGATATTATGTATAAAAAAATCCTTGTTCTTTATTCTTCTGTATTAAAACCATCTCACTGACCATACAGAATCTTCAGTGCCTTGAAAAGTTGTATTTCGGATCAGTTCCCCAAGCGGCCTGTCTTCTTCCCGGTGTAAGCTAACACTGTGATATTTCTGAAATAATGTCACACTAGATTTAGCTGCTATTTAATATGTAACAAAACCTTCATCTGAATTACTATATGTGAACACCCGTCTGCTAAAAAAAAACCCAGATTATTCAGTTAAATAATGATTTAGTCAGATTATATTAAGGGGGGCGGAATATGTATGTTTGTTAAAGTGACAGTGTATGTAAGTGGGTGTGAGGCGTGTGTTAGCATGTATGTAAGGGTGCGTATGTGTGAGAGTTTGTACACCTAAATTGAATTATAGGGTTAACCCACCCCATAGCAAGAAAGTACCAGCCCCCATATGTATATGGCTTTTCCCCACCAGTCATGATTGGAGGGCCGCTAAATAAATTTAGCTCCACCTTTCACTGACATAGCACCCTAAGCCTGTTTCAGCATATTATAGAATGCATCGCTTTGCCATTTAATGACATTGGTGCATATAAAGGCAGAGCTGTAACTAGGGCTCCTGGGACAAGGCAGAGATCTTGTCCTATGCATACATAACATCTAAGGAAACAAGGGGCACAAGGACATTGCTACTAGTCAGGTCAACCATAACTCTCACCTTGCAGCAGTTGGGGTGCTGCCTCCTTGTATGGCCCAGTGTAAGGGAGTGTTTCAGCCTTCCAAAACATAAAAACCTATAGATTTTTGGGATAACATTGCAAAATATATTATCAATGTATGATTTTAAGTAAAAGCTCTACTGCACAAAAAGGTAAATAATCTTTGATTACAAAAAAATTATTTGCAAAAAGGTGAGAAATGATGGTTTAAAAAAAACCCATAAAATCACAAAACAAAACTGATATCCTTGTTATAAAGTCACCACAATTGTGAATATCAGTACCTGTATTGCTGTGGCATAAATACAGTTTAGGGAAACAAATATTAATAAGCTGCAACTATTATAATCAATGACTTTCGGATTGTGCCCACTATAAAGCGTTAATAAATGCATGACAGAAGTTTTAATGGTAATTCACCAGGCAAGTTAATAGACAATTATCTCATTGCAACACACATTTCAAATGTTAATGCTGACCTGCTTTTCAGATAGATAAAATGGGTATGGGTGGGAGGTTTCCTCTTACTGAAAAGCGATTGGCTGCAAAGTGTAGGCAGTGGCTGCAGGAGCCAATCAGCCACGGTTTCACACTATCCAGTGGAACAGGATTAATGCTTTGCTCTCATTTACAGGTCATATGAGTTCAGCATATTACAGAGAGTGACCACGCAGGACTTTGCATTGCCCTAATACGGCAGGTACTTTTTATGTGTGCTGAATAACTACCACAGCTGTCAATCTTTACAACCTTTAACTATTAATTGAAGGGACTGTTCTGACCAATACAGCACCACCAATAAGGTATACAAAATACTTTAACCCCTTATTTACTGAGGGTACTTTGCGCAAAAAATAATATGCATTTTATATGATTTTGCTATGATAATTGTCTCTCAAGTAGCTGAGTTGTCCAAAAAAAATATCCCAAAATTCACTAAATGTCTTGCTTTTAGGCTCCTGTAATACAACCTTTTGGCCACCAGTCTTTCCCAATGCTAGCCATTATTGTTTTGTGTGTGTTTAGTTTTGTTCAAAAATGCTTTCATGTTGGTTAGCAATTTTTGCACAGGTTATGTTAGGGGAGTGGCTTTGTCAAGGGGTGGGGCTAGCTCTAGACAGCATTAAGTGGGTGGGGGAGGGTATAGCCAAACTCTGCTTCCCTGCCTGAAGAAACAAGAAACTGGCCCGGAGACCCAAGAAAGTCAGGGTTTCACTTGGAGACTCTGGGTCAAACCTAGAGAGTTCCCAGGTATGTATCTATGCATTAAAGTTAAATATGCATTTTAATACTTCTACCCTCCATGATTCCTACAAGTTTTGAATGCTAGAAGGTGTAGGTGTCCATGCATACGCATTTCAGAGGAGGCGGTGCATTAAATCAAATACACCTCCTGGGAGGCAAATAGCTGGAGGGGGAACAAAGCAAATGCATGGAGGCGACTCCCTCTCTGCATTCAGATGAAACAAAAAGGTAAAACATCAGGTGACATTAAAGTGCATATGATGGCTGGAGTGTGCCTTTTATATAGTAATATTTACATTTGAATGGAAATGTGAACATGTATGCCTATAGACTAGATGACATGAATTAATGCATCAGATAACCTTAGTTTGCTTCAGTTCTTTATTTACTTAAAGACTATAACATTTTCAGACCTTCCATGTGTCTTATATCTGAGTTCATCAATTTTTTGGTCCTCCACACTAGGCTTCCTCTCTCCATATTAACTACGAGGGGATATTCTCTATAAGGCATACTAGAGATATTCCTGGAGCACTATCTGCATGAGGTTGCCTTTAAAGGCAATAGCAGAGGGACATCATGTTAAGTCAACCCACCCTCAAGACAAATTCTGACAACTCCTGCTCATGTCCTGTCTATTTTAGCATGTTACACGCGTTACCTGTGTTACCATTTTCATCCTAAGCCTTGCAAAATAATTTTTGTTTTTAAAACATGCGTGGGTGTCTCTGTGTTTCCGGTCAGCTTCCTTCAATGTACATCATTCCATACCAGGCTAAATACAAAAAAATATAAAAAGGGTTTAAGTGAGGTTTTCAGAAGATTGCTCATTGCTCTCAAATATCAACAGGCCAAATACCAAAATACCAAACATGGCCATTAGAAGCCTATGTCAAGTCAGGTGATATGAAGCCACAATCTACTGCTAAAAATGAATAATAGAGAAATCCTAAAATAAAAACAAAGTTGGACCGTTTGTGTAGGTATAATTTCAGTCTGAATTTAAGCATTTAAATGTGCTTTACTATTGTGTCTATTCCTATCGTGAATTTAAGGCAGCAACACAACTGAGTTGGAACTAAGTGTTCAAGACTGGATGACCTTTACAAATTTAACTCAATACCTTTGATATTTGCAATTGGTGAACTATCATCCACATGATATCTTACCAGTGCTGCTAACTGCATGTGGAAATTATATGTGCCAGATGGGAAGTATATGGATAAAACAAATTGGGGTTATCTGCTTGCAGGAATGTATGTATATTGGCAGTAGGTCTAGGCCTGGATTCTCTGTGAGTGGTATTGGTTTGCCACAAAGTCATGATGAATTATCCAGGCTTGAGTTGCAGTGATCTGTAGGTTGCCTTAGAAGGAGAATTAAAAAATTGTCTGCTTAGTGTTCCTCGAGACATAGCTGAGCACACAAGTTTCTTCATAAAAACACTTCTACAAGTTGAAAGAACATTAAATTAGTCTTCCTTATAACTATGGAAGTTATGCCTCACCAAATCGGCCTGGAACGAACCTGGGTAAAAGACCTTGTATGTTCATGATGCATTTACCCCCAAAACAGTAAGAGTTGAAAGAAACTCTGTCCCACTGCAATTGTCTCAGCTTTAGCTACCTATCAATGTTTGAGTTTAGTGCGTACATACATTTAAATTTTTCCCCCTTATTAAATAAATTACACCATTCCCTTACAAGTATTTTCTATGCTCTCTTGTGGCCCTCAGTGTGCATTATTTAAACATACAGCCAGAACCCCTTCATTCGGCTCCACAATGCACGGCCCACGCAGCAATGCCAGTCTGACCCTTATCCAAAGGGCAATACAGGATTTGCTTGAGGTTCTACCATAAGAAGGGAAACTCCCACCAACTGACATAGGGCATGAAGGTCAAAATTAAATCTGAGTCTACTGTAAGAGGGCAGTCATAAACGTCACATTCCAAGTTGACTAAATCTATAAAACGATCTGATAAATGCAACCCATGCTATTTTGGTTAGCGTTCCTGTATTGGTTAGTAGTATGCCTACCTGCACAGGTCTGTCTTGACTGAAAAGCAAAAGGTAGAGTTGTCTAAAAGCACTAAAACAGGGAGAGCTGGTCCTTGGACACCATAGTCTGTGCCATGTTTTCCTATAGATGCTCACTGATGGTTGGACCATCATAATGTACAGTTATGTCTGAAAGAAGAAAATGCAACGCCATTGGGAGCTCTCCTGCCAACTCCTGCTCTAGTTGTGTTACCCTTGACCTTAATGGAAACTGAATTCAAGTCTTGGGTGGCACGGGGTGGCAAACTGATCTCCTGCTGACATCAATCCCCAGAGTGCATTTCAGAAAAATAAATCCAGTTCAAATATTTTTACCACGTAGAATGTCAAGTACTGAATGAAAACCAGACACTTGGGAAACCAATGTTCAAACATTCACAAAAAACAGGGCTTTCTACCCATAATCACATTAGAATTTTCTTAACAAACAAAATAATAGTTTTTTAGTTTATATATAGTTTATCAGAGGCCATTTCACGTTGTAATCAGTGTGTTGTGTCTTTTTCTAAATGCCGTAAAATGATAAGGAGCCTGCGGGCAATTCAATGCAGCCTCAGGAGGAGTAAAGTGACGCTAAAGCGCTATATGTATATCTCCAGCCATTCGATAAACTCTGGTTACTGTAGAAACAACTATTTGCATGACAAAGGGCTGAATAGCAAAAACCCCGCCTTTCCTGGTGGTGACGTCACGCCACTCCTTCTGTAAATCGAGTTCTGCGCTGAAGCCGGCTCATTGTCGGAAGAAAGCCGGGTTAGCTGCTAGCTGCTATAGAGCCCTATCGCTGCGATGGCTGGAAGAAGCGCATCCGTCCTACTCCGGGCTCTGGTGGAGGCCGAGAGCCGGCCGTGTCAAGCCGTAATGCGGAGAGCCAAGGCGCAGCGCGGATTCCGGTAAGGAAAAAGCCGACTGTTCTAACTACCTGTGTGCTAGAATTTTGGCAATTGTAGTAGTAGTAGTAATAGTAATAATACTTCGGTACATATAAGGTCCGTTGTTTTAATTTAATCGCGTCTTTAGTGTGTTTTTATAATGATTTAGAGATTCGTAGTTAGTACAAAAACTTCCCAATTTGCCCCATCCTGCGTGTATTGTCTGCTTGTGTTCTTGCCGGCTGTCATTCACAAGGGTAATGCTGACCGGTAACCCCTCCGTGACACTTCGCGGATACTCCGAGCTTTGGAGATGTTCATCCCTCTGGAGAAGCTCGCGACTCAAATTAACCCGTTTGTGCCTGCGATCAGTTTTTCTACCTAGGTGACTGTTGGGCTTTTGACAGCCGTAAGGAATGTGGGCAGCGGGCTTATCCTGTTAATCCGCCATTTACATAAAATGCTATAATGTGATAAGGCGCCCCGTGTACGGCGCCGCACTCGTTTCCTGGAATCAAAACCCTCCCTCCTTCGTTTGTGAAACTCGTGATATTCTTATTGCCAAAGAGGCCCAGCCTGGGGGAATTTCACTCAACCTTGAATACTTTGCCTACTCTCCTCCTCTTAAAGGGGACACACGGTCTTTTCCTTTATATAATACCGGTATCGCTGAACCGTTTTTTGTGTGGCACAATTTGCCAGTTGCCGTAAGCCTGTTTCAGATCTTCTGATTGTGCCTACCACAGTCAGACTCTGATTCCTTATCACTCTCACCTGTGTTACACAATAGAATGTCTGGCCTCACTCACCCAGGCGGGCCTCTGAGGGGAAGCGAAGGGCGACTTCTTAGCATTAGCATCACCTAAGTAACCCGCCATAAAGCATAACACTCGGTGTAAGGTTTGAAACTCAACCGAGTCTTCCACAACTAAACTGCGTATCTTCACAATGTGTTCCATCTTCACATTGTATATTTGTCACACAAAGCATACGAGAGAGACGGGAGCTCAGTGCAAGGCTTGACACCTGGGCCTGTCGTCGAAGCGCAGCCTGGCTGACGCTGATTAAAATAAAGTTCATCAATAGCTGTTGATCAGCTATTGCTTAAAAGTAAAAAAATAAATAATTTTGAAAATTTTATAAATTATTCTGTTTGCATATGGATAGGAGAATAAAATATGACTTCATACTGGGTGATGGATCCCGTACAAATGAACTGCTGTTACCCGGCTTTTGTGTTCTATAAACCAGGAAATCTATTAATACCAGACTGTCAGGAGGTTGTGTGACTCACACAAATTAGAGAACAATGTCTTCAATTCAGGGAAAAGTCTCCTTGCACAAATACTACGCATTTCCTGCCCTGGCAAGCAACCACGTTAACCCATTGTGTAGTTACACCTCTATAATTTATCAATAAAGGGGCTCTGGGTAAAGAGAAAAAAAACAAAGTAAACTTTATAGAAAACAAATAAATTTAGAAAACAGTAAATTTAGATCCAGACTAAGCACTTGCTGTGCTTTAACTTTACCTCGATCCGTATGGCCTTAACGGCTTGCAAACCACACAACCGATAGACTGAACTTATATTTAAGAGAAGTAATGGTCCATAAATAGAAACTGGACTGAAAATGTCCACTTGTAGATCAGCAATAGGGGATTTTTAATCAGTTAGTGTCTGCTTTGTGCTTTTTGTAGTCTGATAACAGATCTGTGAAGTGGGGGATGTTGGCGATCTATCAGACCTGAAGAATTTCTTTGAAGGATCTAGTTTGTTCAGGTAGAAAGGAGTGATGTGCTGTTACCTGTCAACCAGTCATGACTGGTGCTCGTTTTCAGTAAAATGGACCTAACTTGGTCCCTGCCCCCACAAGAGTTATTGCAAGTATTTTGGAGATGTGTAGTTTAATTATATATGTCACACCTTTTGTGTAAAGCTGTGTGGTTTAAGTTGCATATCGCGTAGACAGGTCTGTTATGTTATTACATTTACAATGTGCATTTGCGTTTCGGGGGGGTCACAGTGTATAATTTAAACCTATAGTGAGCTCTCTTGTACGTCTCGCACTACCCGCAAACATGTTGCACTAATAACTTTGACTTCTGTCTGTTTCAGCCATTTAGACTCGTGTGGGATTTTGGCCTCCCAGTACCCAAAACTACCTCTGCCTTCATATATCCAGACACAAACCCGGACTTTCCTGAACTTTGCCGCACCGCTGCTGGGCAACAAGCGCATGGATTACACGGAATCAAAAGTGTTAGGGTAAGCAATCTGAGAATTAAAGGGCAGATTGATATTATTGGACTATCCAGAGTCCGTTGCTACACTGGAAACGTAGCTTCTCTCCGCAGAGAGAGTGTGCTAGTATGGGTGATACCAAGTGTGTGTTGCAAGTACTGTATTTGTGCGTTTCATGGAAATAACATTGTTTTTCCTTCCAGGTATTCCATAGAGCAAATGTTTGACATTGTATCTAATGTTGAAGATTACAAGATGTTCGTGCCTTGGTGCAACAGTTCCAAAGTTTTATCTAGTCGCAAGGGGATAACTAAAGCTGAGCTGGAGGTGGGCTTCCCACCCATTGTTGAAAGATATGTGTCTGAAATCTCTGTAATACCCCAGCACCAGATCCGGGTAAGTGGCTTAATATTGTTTTGCTTGGAAATTGGCAGGGGAGTGTTTGGTTTGCCCATTTAAACAAATACATTTTTTACTTTAGGCTGCAAAGTTTTTATTTAGAAACCATGTTAATAAAAAGCAAGACCGTTCTTTTAAAAGCTGGTCAGAATGACTTACAAGTGGCAGTGTGCTGCTTTGTGAATGTGAATATCTGTTAATCGTTAATTTCCATGTAGCGTTTATATAGTGCTAGGCCTCTTACCGATAATTTGAAGTTGTAGTGATGCAATAATTAGAGTGAAACTGGGGTATCTAACAGGGGCTTCACTACCTATCCAACTTCAATGATTGTCGGTAATCTTGGTTCCAGTCACACTGGGTTTCAATGCCAGGATTCGCACTCCAACAGCTGGACAGTTACTTGTTGGCTATCCTAGTGTACAACCTCCTGGGTTTCAAACCTCTGCTTCTAGAGGCTTTTGTATGATTATCCTAGGAAAATGACTTTGCAAGTTGTTTTATGCTTGGCATGAAACCAGCATAGAGAGGTGGTGAGTTGGAGGGTTGTACTGAATACACAAAGGTGTATCTATGACCTGCAATTGACGCAAGTAAGATATTGTTAACTGGCATATTTTCCACTCTCTCTCTCGGCTGGTATAAAGTTCACAATGTGAACTTTAAGCTCCGTGGATCATTTATCTTTTTCAATGGAGGGGAGGGGGGGAGCGGCAGCAATGGTTTAAAAAAAAAAATGCTTATCTGAATAACTGGAACATGGGTTATAATGCCAAGATATCTAAAACTGGCTAAGTGCCCCCAAGTTGACACAGGTGTATTACAACCAAATTTGCTTTAACATATACATGTGGTAGGATCCCTCTGCAGCATTAAGGCTACTAGGTTTAAGTGATGTGGGATTCCTGTGGAGGGAACTTGCAAGGACAGACTTATTTAGGATGATATTTGTCAGTTCCTGGTAACAAATCTCTCACTTTCTCAAGTGAGACGACGGTTGAACTCTATCAAAGTGAAAATAAACTAGTTCTTTGATAATAATATTTCCAAAATGTTTGCGGAAATAAAGTCAAATAAAAACCGATCACTAATTGGCTCTAAAATCTTTATAATGCAGGCTGTGTGCAATGATGGGAAGCTGTTCAGTCACTTGGAGACTGTGTGGAGATTTAGTCCTGGATTACCTGGGCGTCCTGACACCTGCACTCTTGATATCTATGTGAGTATCAGTTTTCAGTGTAACATAATATCGTACATTTATCTTTGTTTATTAGACATAATTGTCTTGAATCATGAAGTAACACTGTTAAAGTTCATGTTTCATGCTGCTGGTGGTATTGTCCTCTTCTTTCCTAGCAGCTAGCTAACTACTGCTTGACTTTCATGTAATAAATGGTAATTTGACCAAGATGCTTAGTGTAAAACCTAAAGCAGGGCTGTCTCAAACAACCATACCAGGCTCTATTGCCATTGTATAAATTCGGTAATTTACTGCTAGAGACAAACCTTGCAACCTGGTTTGCTATTGGCCCTTCTGCTGCAGGTTTTAGAATGCACTGTCTTGTATGAGCTGTTTTTAATGAGCTTTTATCTTCATCCTTTCAGGTTTCTTTTGAATTTAAGTCCCTTCTTCATTCTCAACTCGCTACAGTCTTCTTCGATGAGGTGGCCAAGCAGATGGTTAATGCTTTTGAGCATCAAGCAGCTAGAACGTACGGACAGCAAACCGTCCCACTGCGAGCTGCAAAGCTCCGTGCTGTACAATAAGAACAAATTATAACTTATTTTTATACATTACAAGACGTGGGGTACTGTGGCCTATGAATTGACTTGAAGTGGCATTATAATGCTCAGGGTATCACATGTTTGTAATGGACCACACCATAAACTTTGCACATTCCTCTGTTTTTGTTATTTATGTTTATTTAACACATTTAAAATTAAGTTATTTGTAAACCTGACTTTTATGTTATCCCTTTTCACTGCAGAGGGCATGATCTAAAGTTCTGCTGTTAAATTTTGTCCAATTTTGAATGTATATATATATAATATATATTTAAGGCTGCCTTTTAAAAACACTTTCAATAATATATGTATGTACATGTTTTAGAACAGACATATTTTATAGCCCAAAATTTTATTTTTATATTCATTTACATGGCAGTAAATAAAAAATAAAATGGATTTAGTTTTGTTTGCTTTATTGGCTGTGTGCGTAATTCGGTCTGAATATAAAGCCACTTTACATTGCTTGGGTTAGGTGTTGCTTTTCTGCAAATCTCTGAGATGAATTGCCTTGAGGTCAATGAGGGACAGGGAGCCAACTGGTTCTAGCAACCCAGGAGTCAAATTTCTAAAGGTTTTTAGACATGCAGATTAAGTAGCAGGCAGTGGTTATGTCAGTCTGTCCTGGTACCCTATTTATTTATTTTTGAGGTCCTGTTCTATTAGAAATGAACAATCACATGCTCTAGCATTGTGCAACTTTAACCTTGGCAGAGATGTAAATATGTGTGTGTGTGTGTGTATAATATAAATAGGAGAAAAGTATAGTTAAAATGATACCATTTATTGGCTAACTGAGAGTTTGATTGCGAGCTTTCGAGACCAAGTTGTTAGGTCCCAGGCCTGAGGAAGGCCTGGGACCTAACAACATGTGCCATTTCGGGTATCTTTGAAGCCGGCCAATGCAATTTACCCCATCAAGTCATATATTTTTGAAAACTAGACAGCCCAGGGTATTCCAAATGCTAGTATTTTAACTCTTTCCATGCACCATATCTACCACCAGTCTTTGTCAAACTTTGTGGTAGTCATTTTTTTGCATTTGTTTTGTCACACACATTTTACTTCAGGTATGAATAAACAGGTTCTGGTATATGTCACTATCATAAAACACCTCAATATGTGTACATCTCCTGAGTACAGCGATACCTCACATGAATGATTTAGCCTGGCTGTTTGGGGGCAAAAGGGCCACATTTGGGGCATGCGCATTTTTCAATGTTGAACTTTGGCATTTGGGGATCCACTGCCCATGCCCTATTTGGTACATCTTTGAGCCGGGCCATTTCAGTGTGCCCAACAAAGCCATATATTTTTCAAAACTAGACACCACAGGGTATTTTAAATGCTGGTATTTTAACTCTTTGCATGCACACATTTTACCACCAGCATTTTTTCAAAGTTTGCAGTAGTATTTTTGTGTGTGTATTTTTCCCCCACACACCTACTTTATGTATGAATTTACAGCTCCCACTGTCACACGACACCCCAATATGTGTTCAGCAACATCTCCTGAGTACAGTGATACCCCACATGCATGGGTTTGTCATTTTTTGGGGGAACTACATTTGGTACATGTGCATTTTTCTAATTGGAAATTAGATGTGTGGCCATCCTTCTCCCCGTGTTAATTGGGACATTGTTGAACCCGGCCAATTCAATCTACCCCATCAAATCATACATTTTTTAAAAGTAGACACCCCATGGGCATTTAATATGCCAGTATTTTAACTCTTTCCATGCGAGAATTGTTTTAAACTAATGCTAATTTTAGGACTTCACACAAAATATATTTTTTATATATATATTTTATTTTTTTTTGCCTTTTTAAAAAAATTTTAACTTTTTTTCAACTTGAGGTCCCCTGATAGTGACATAGGGAAATTATTTTTACATTTTACTGTTTTTTGCAGTACCTGTATTCAACCTGCAAGTGGAGCCAGAGTTCTCTATAGGGTCTGGAGACCATCTAGCGAACTCTTTCGTCTTTATTGTTTTTTTTCCCGGGCCACCGCCATCTTGCTGATGGTGAAGATCACCGGCAGTGGCTGCTGTGATCCCGCTCTCCGGAGCGGTCACAGCCCATCCAGAGGTAAGTGTTTGGTGTCGCTGGATGCCTCCTGATCAAGGCATTCCAGCGACACCATTTAAGTTTAGGAGGCGATAGTTGATCGCCTCAAGCGCTTTTTTGTGGCAGCACCATGAGATTTCTGAGGGAAAAACAAGCCTTCTGGGTTGTCTGGTGTTTGTCGATGAGTGTTTGATAATGCTTCTACTACCCCCTTAATTTTAAGTGGAAGGGTTTTCCATCATCTTTACCCACTGTAACTTAAGTTCAGTACCAGAGAAAAAGAAACTTAAATGGCAATTGATTTTGAGTGCACAGCAAAGATATACAAATAAGGTGTACAGGTCTATTGTATGTGAGAAACCGGGTGGTTAAGGGCTGTAACTTAATTATGATATCCTAATTGTTTTGGAGCCAGAAGCTAATTACATAAGCTATTTTGCAAAATTAAAATGATCCATGTGCAATAGTGTAAAATGTTCATCTTTGTACAGCGCTGTGGAATCTGTTGGTGCTTTTTAAATACAGTATAATAATCGCTTAAGTAAATTACAGTTAGAGATGCTGGAAAAGAAAAGTATCCACTTAATTGAAAGGTTAGCTGGGTCATCAAACTTGAGACCTGGATTAAAAAAAAAATATACAAAATTATTATTAAGACTGAAATGTAAGGTTTTTTTTTACATTGAAATTCAAGGATTTCCCCCCCCTTATTATATAAACTTTGCAACATTCTGGATTTACGCCAAGAGTCTGGTTTGTTCTGGCAAGACTCAAGTACAGACTACAGGCACTTAACACCCAGCTGTACTTCAGCCAAAGAATGTTCTCATCTGAAACTTGAGGCACATGAATTAAATCAGCAGTTTTCATGTGGAACATAAAAAGGGCAGCGGGAAGTAGGAATGAAGCTCAGAAGGCATCATAGGGTCAGACCTTTGGAAAACTGTCAAATTCTTGGGTAGTAAGTGGGAGGGGGTCCTTTCTCAGGGCTCTTGATGTTTGCTGGGTATGAGTGTATCATGTTTCTTATTTCAGATTAACATTTTAGTTTCACATTTTGTAATGTTTTTCAAGCAGATGCATATTAAACCCTGAATCCTTATTTTACAGTCTCTGGTAAATCAGACAGGTCCAGCCTTAAGCACTTAGCTGGACACTCTGACTAGTGAAAGTTTATGAGGAACGAACCTCATAAGCATTCTCACAAACAATCAGATCGGCAGGGAAAGTCAAATATCACATGACTGACAAAGAATTGTAGGGTCCAAGTCTGCAGATAAGGACATTTACTGGAACAAAATGAGATAAAACCAGGGGGAGGGGTTTAAATGCAGCGCCGCATTTTATGCCCAAAGTGAAATACACATTTTGAAACTTGGCACCCCATGGGCAGTTCTGCTAGTATTTTAACTCTTTCCATTCCTTGATTATTGGGAAGACTTTTTTAAAAAATATTTTTGTACTTTTTTTCATTTTGCTGCAACTGGGTGGTTCCCCTGGAGAACGACTGGAGAATTTTACATATCAGCACATTTTTATTCATTTATTTTTTATATATATTGATATATTTTACATTGTGATTAGTAAGCATGGCTTCAATGACTTTCCAGGGACAGGTTATTTTCTTTGTGGGTGCCGCTATGGAGCTTGTCGCTCTCCAGAATGATCACAGGGTTGGGTTTTCAGCGTCACTGAATGTCTCCATATCGAGACATTTCAGCATCATGGTTTGATCTTAGAAAGCGGTGTGGCCCCTAAGATCCCGTCTTCCTTTCTCGTACCGGTTCAAAATAGTCTCGAAAGGGCCCTTCTGACCTGCACTGCACCGATCCAGGTCGAAAGATAGGGAGACAGAAGCGTATTGGGGTCACGTGACCCTGCGGTGAAACTGAGGCTGCCCGCAGCAAGCAGCCAAAGGGAAAGCTGCAGCAGGTTTCGGTGTTGCTGAATGTCTTGAAATTGTGGTATTTGGTCACTTTCTGAACTCATTAAATGCCATGGCGAGCCCGGCACATCATTCATTGTTCAAGCGTTAAACACGCTCAGAGGACTCCTAAGGAAGCGGAAAAAATCAAATCTTTATTACATTTGTGCGTTTAATTTCTTGGACTTTAGTATATTGGCTGTTCAGCATCTGGGCATGTGGGTTATTTTGCATTAATAGAGGCTGAGCGCAGGACAATTTAACATATTGGACTGATAATATAAACGTTACCAGAAAATGGGCCTGGCTATTTTTAATAGCATTTATTTACCTGGGTAGAGGTAGAGTCACAAATTAAAAATACCCTAGGGTGAACCTATTTATTTCTGTACCTCCCTTTATCTATTTGTAATTCTGTGGATACCAAATATACTGGCCAAGCTTTGTACAGTAGATGGTAAGCTTGCAAACAAGGTACTCTTTATCTAATGTATCAGTTCATTAGTCCACAATCATCTTATGTTACACGCAAGGCCTAAATCTTCTTTTCTTCAAAATATAGAAACATAGAAACATAGAAACATAGAAAGTGACGGCAGATAAGAACCAGAAGGCCCATCCAGTCTGCCCAACCTCTCCTTTAGTACTTGCCCTTATCCTATATCTAGCTCGGCATTATGCCTATCCCATGCTTGCTTAAATGACTTTACTGTATTAACATCTACCACTTCCACTTGGAGGCTATTCCATGCATCAACTACCCTTTCCGTAAAGTAATATTTTCTGATGTTACCATTAAACCTTTGCCCCTCTAGTTTATGCTTGTGTCCTCTTGTTGCGGTTTTATTTCTCCTTTTAAATAAACTTTCTTCCTTTACTTTGTTGATTCCCTTTAAGTATTTAAATGTTTCTATCATATCCCCCCTGTTAATTTATGTACAAAGGGATGTCCTGCTATTAGGAATTGTCTCCCCAAGTGTTAACCACATTAAGGTTCTTGATAAACTAAGTCTTCAATTAACAAAGCAAAAGTCTAATCGCAATGGCAGGTGTTGAATTAGAAACTTCTTTTATAGTAACTGAAATTCTCATGTGGAGTTTTACTGCTTGGTTCCAGAAATACCCAGATTAAGGAGGATAACATTCTCCTTAATGTTAAGCGGATCCAGTTTGGTCAGGAAATAGCAAGTGTGTCTGGACGCTTGTACAGATGTCATGGTGTGTGATTTTCAGCTTGTAAGGTAGCTGTGAAACAAGAGTGGCCTATGACAAGTGGTTTGGAGAGAGAAAAATTTTCAGTCATGAGCTGGGGCCAGAAATGGAACTGGGCACATTTCACTTCTTTGTGCACGGGTGGAATTGATTTTAGTCTAGGAGACCCTAGAACAGGGGCGTCCAACGTGCGGCCGGACTTCGAGGTGCGGCCTGCATGAGCAGGACCGGGCTGGCCCCCTGGAAACTGAGGGTTATAAGCACACAGCAGGGTGGTTGGGGCATCACAATACAAAAAGTATGTCTGTTTACAATATACATGGGTAGGGGGCATTACATTAACCAGTACCAAAGGGGGTGGGGGCATCAATACACAAGGGACAGGGGCTGGCTGGGGGCATTACATAAAAATCAATACACAAGGGTGTGGGGGCATACATGCACAAAGGGAGCTGGCTGGGGGCACAAATGCACATGGGGCAATACACAAGGGTGTGGAGTGGGGAGTACATAAATACTAAAGGGGGTCTGGCTGGGGCATCAATAAACAAAGGGGGCAGACAAACAACAAAGCAGTGTCGGTGTGGCAGAGTCTGTCCTGTGTGTGTTGGGATGTCTGGCATGTTTGGGTGCTGGTGTAGCAGAGCCTGTCCTGGTGTGTGTGTGTGTGCTTGGGTGCTGGTGTGGTAGAGCCTGTCCTGGTGTGTGTTTGTGTGTCTGGCTGTCAGTGTGGCAGACCCTGTCCTGGTGTGTGTGTTTAGGTGTCTGTGTGGCAGAGCCTGTCCTGGTGTGTGTTTGGGTATCGGTGTGGCAGAGTCTGTCCTGGTGAGTGTGTGTTTGGGTGTTGGTGTGCCAGAGCCTGTCCTGATGTGTGTGTTTGGGTATCGGTGTGGCAGAGCCTGTCCTGGTGTGTGTTTGGTCATCTGTTTCCTGGCACTTTACTTTCTGTAGGAATAAATATGTCAGGGATGGACCTGCAATCCCCGCCGTCCGTGAGTATCTATGAACATAAGGCCGCGCAGGCGTCAGGAGGAGAGTGACAGCAGGGAAAGCGTGTCCTGTGGTCCAGTGACGCAGGTGGGCAGACTGGGGGGCGGGGTAAAGCAGTGACGGACAGTCACCATTAAGCACATAGGAGAAGGAGGGCTGAGGGGAGGAGTCAAACTTTGGAGGGCTATTTAAACCCGCAGCCCTATACCATCATCGCTGACTTTGTTTTACTGTTTACTGTAATTTAGTATTGATAGGATGACATAAAAATTGATCAAAAAACTGTTTGTCCACTGCTTTTTTAATTATTGGCACATTAACTCTGTATTAAAATGCATTATAACGCTAAAAGGCCATATTTTCTCTCGGTGGAAAATGAGTACGGCCCACGCACACATACATTTCTGAAGAAGTGGCCCACTTCAGAAAAAACTTGGACACCCATGCAGATCTAGCCCTCCCTTGACTTTCATCTAGGATTGAAGAAAGGGGCTGCAAATCCCCTTGGGGAGAGCAGCCTCAGAAGATTTTCAGGGACCTGGTTTCCCTGTGGCCATAGAACCATTAGAAGCACTTGTCACCTTTCTTTTGTCTTCATGGCAACGGAGAGAGAGCATAATTAACCAAGGGCTTCACAAAAAATGCTGAAACATAGCAATGTTATACATGATCTTTTTACATTCAAAATTATTTAAGAAGAATTTTAGTAACGTCATGATATTTTATGATCGTACATCTTCTATTTCATTAGAGCTAAAACTCTAATTCCGAGCCTACTGTTGTTGAGATTTTTGGAAAGAATATCAATATCAGTGAAAGAGTCACTGGTACATACTTTAGAGTTTGCAGATTAAGTAGACAGTTACTACAGCATGTGGTTCCCAATATGCTGAAAGATTTAGGTTTATTAATTTAAGAGGGAGTCTTACTATGAATTATGAAGGAAAGTACCTGTCGACAGACCCTATGTAATGCAAGGTTTAATCTGTGAGGTTAGCAATGCATTATACAGCACAGTTCATCCCTTCTGCAGGAGAAACTTGCCAGGGATGGTCCTTTTTAATGCTTAGTAGCAGTAGTAGATTGTTACAAGCTTTGGGGAGCCTAGTGCTGAAATGCATACTCTTCCAACCAAGCAGAAGTAGCTGCATGTTAAACAACCCCATAGTAAAGTGACCATGTTCAGTCATTTTTTGCTGAATGACATACAATAACATTACATACTGCAGGACAGCACTTTACACATGCCATTCAGCAACAAGTGAAATGTTTATGTATCCTGTAAGAATGGCTAATTGAGGTCATCCTACTCATTACATGTATGGCATCCCTCAATCTGTAGAATCAAAGGAGGATCCATACCTTGAAAAGTAAGACGATTTCTGCGTATGCATGCATATGTGTGTGTGAACACTGGAAGTCGCAAAGGGTCTAAATGTGGCAGTGCATAACACCACAAGGTAGTTGAATCTAAATTGTGGCTGGAAGGAGGGGTAGAATATGTGTATTTGGAGACTATGTATACATGTGATCCTCTACTATAAAATAAGTATCATAAGTGATGTGGGAAAACTGACAGCTAATATAGAGGAACAGTTATGTTAAAAATAATGACACAACTGTTCTATCATGTGACATTTCAAACAAATAGGTTACAGCTTTAGAAGGGACTAGCTGGGTCGAGGCTGTTCATTTTATTTTTCAGGCTGGCAATGGCATATTTACATTGTTTCAGGGGTATCCAAATCCAAAAGGGTAAACACTGGCTGGATTGGCTGGGAATCCCACACATGTGATACAATTTACTTAAGTAACATTTATGTCATAAATGCAATAAAGAGTCTGCTACATGCTGTTCAAAATATCAGTTTATCATATTCAAGGGGTTCTACACCAATCACCTTATGCTCCGATTGTTCAAGGTAAACATATTTTCCAGTCCAGTTTGCAAAACAAATTGTTCTTTTTCCATTAAAAACAAAAAGGCAGGAAAACATATTATTTTTCCGCTTATCCAGCTGCAGTTTATCTTTTTCTTTTCACTACAGGAGACAAGTAAAAGGGTCACTCTAATGTTTCTGACAGCCTCACCAATGAAGTTATATTTAAGTACTTTATGGATACCTTAATATAAGTTTTTTTTTAAAAAAACAGTGACCAGAAAGCACTCTAACTGAAATAATGGGACTACTTTCCAAGCATGCACATGGGGGTCTGAAGCTGAATGGTGGCAAGTAAACTGTACGTCAGCTTAGGCCATTATTGCACGTGGGGTGGGGGTTGGCCCATGTGGTCAAATCCAAGAGATGAGCTACTATAGCTCAAACTGCTGAAAAGGTTAATGCTGGTTCTGAAACAAAGGTGTCAGAACACACAGTGCATCACAGTTTATTGCATATGGGGCTATGTAGCTGCAGACCAGTCAGGGTGACCATGCGGACCCCTGTCCACTGCCAAAGTGCCTACAATGGGTATGTGAGCATAAGAACTGGACCATGGAGCAATGGAAGGTGGCTTGGTCTGATAAATCACGTTTTCTTTTACATCACATGGATGGCCAGGTGAGTTGTTTACCTGGAGAGCACATGGCACCAGGATGCATCCATGTAGGCCCCACCTCCCAACGTACAGGTCTTAAAGGATCTGCTGCTAATGTCTTGGTGCCAGACACCACAGCACACCTTCAGAGGTCTACTGGAGTCCATGCCTCGACGGGTCAGGGCTGTTTTGGTGGCAATAGGGGGACCTACACTATATTAGGCAGGGGGTAGAGAGTGTGTATGTGGAAGTGTAATTTTGCATGCAGCCCTGTTTCAATACCCCCCCTGGAGTGTGCAGTCTATTGTGGGGCAAATATACCTAAAAGGGGGAGAGAGGTACCACATCCCTGCCCCCTAGCATGACCACATGATCCATCTTACTTCCCAAGGTAGACTAGAAGAAGGAGTAGAACTCTGAGCTTCAACTAGAGTCTGACCCAAGATCAAACCAAGAAATTTCTAATGGGCATGGAGGTTATCTATTAATATGGGGCTGAGGTTAAATAACCATGTGCCCCAAATCCCCATCTCCTAATTACATAAGGATGAAGATTAATAATAAATAAAATCTCTACCACTCAACGTATAAGTAATTCAGGGACAGGGGTAGGTCAATCATATGCACTACAGGAGGGAATAAAGTGTAAATCACTTAAAAACCAATGTATTTACCATCTCATGCCATCTATAAAAAAAACTGCATCTGCACCAGACATCACCAGAAAGAAAAACTGATGTTGATTTGCAGCGCCATCTAGTGACTGAACATTGAATTCTTCAGATTTACAATAATGCTCATTCTTTTTACTATTATAGCATGTGTTAGGATTCAAATTTTTCCTTAGAAAAAAACAGAAATAGCTATGTAAAGTTTAAAAGCCTTATATGGATGTTAACTAAACCTAACCAGTGACATATACTGGCCTTGATTTACTTTGCCTAAGCCTAAGGTGACAGTTTCATGGGGTGGTAGATCACCTGTGCCTCCATGACAAACTTATAGCACAGCCTGAAAATTCAGCATACAGGACGATGGTCACAGAGATAAGTAGGGGGGGGGGCAAGGTGCTGTTTTAGGCAAAGTTTAAGCCAGCAAGTCAAAATATGCTACTGAAATCTAACTATAGTAAATCTCTGAAAATTATCCCAGACTCCCACAGGGAAAATACAGCCCAACCATGCTTGTACCCTGCTGATGGATATATGTAGATTTCATAATTCTTGTAATAAATCTTTGAATGCATTTGATATGAGCCTGTACTCCTACCAAAGTAGGCTTTTGCTACTCTGTCACTACTCTTCCTTTAAATCATCCAACATGATAACCTTAAAGGCCCTGTCTTGTTGAAGCACATCCAGAAACCTTAAGAAATCTCAAATTATAAGGACTATAAACAAACAAACCAATTATGGCAAAGTCACGTCATACTCATACCAGGTAACTTCTGGGCTCTGGCGGGATGAGGCCAGAACTGCCCACTGACGTCAGTCGGGGGGTTTCCGCTGATGTCAGGGGCGTACCCGCCAATGTCAGTAGGAAACTCCCCAATTTAAATGGAAAATGGGCGGGGAGTGGGGTATGTCAAGACCCCGCTCCCGCGAACTGGAGGATTCGGGTCTTGACCCGGAGAACCGGTGCTTCACCCGGCAATCTCCAGGCAAACCCAGAGAGTTCCCAGGTATGGTCATACTGATAGATCATGTGATTTGTTAGGTCCCTGCCTTCTGCAGTTTTACAGCGTGGCATGCTAATGGTTTATAATTGCGAACAGTGTCACATTTGCTGGGAAGTCAAATTTGTGTCTGTCCCAACATAAAAATACTGCCTATGCCTTGCGCTGTGCACAGGCAGCACCCTAAACGCTGGTAAAGAGCAGAATCAAGTTCCCACCTAGTTGTATAGCATGAAGAAGGACCAGGCTGTGTTTTACCTTTTGGGACCGAGGCTGTTTTAACACTTTTGCGGTGCTCGTGTTTAGATGTAATTTTCTCCTCACTCATTTAGTGAACCCACACAAGTTATATGTTGTTTTTTTCAGCACAAGAGGCTTTCTTCAGATACCATATATATGATGAAAAATTGAAAAGAAAACACATTTTTCTGACTTTTACCCGAAAAATATTTTACTCATCCAAAAAAGCTAATGAAAAAAATCTGCTAAATAGATTCTACTATTTGTCCTAAGTTTAGAAATACCCAATGTTTTTATGGGTTTTTTTTTTTGCTTTTTTCTGCAAGTTATTGGGCAATAAGTACAAGTAGCGTTTTGCTGTTGTAAAACCATTTATTTTCCAAAGCTGGTTATTCTGCCCCATGTGCTATTTAGGGTATCTTTGAAGCTGGCCAATGAAATTTACCCCATCAACCATATATTTTTGAAGACTAGACACCTCATGGTATTTTAACCCTTTCCATGCACTAATTCTACTACCATCCTTTGTCAAACTTTGTGGTAGACATTTTGTGTTTTTTTATCACTAAAATTGCACTTCAGGTATGGTTTTATAGCTCCTGGTATATGTCACTTTCAAACAAGCCCCCAATATGTGTTCAGCAACATCTCCCGAGTACAGTGATAGTCCCCTTGCTTGGGTTTGTCGACACTGAACACTCACCCCGCTGCGGGTGATTTTGCCACTAGAGAACTCTGGCTCCACTTTCAGGTTGAATACAGGTACTGCATTCAACCACG
The DNA here is from genome assembly GCA_009364415.1 of Spea multiplicata. Lineage (NCBI taxonomy): Eukaryota > Metazoa > Chordata > Amphibia > Anura > Pelobatidae > Spea > Spea multiplicata. Next base: position 87,847 of record VKOC01016382.1, read on the forward strand.
CAAGTCAATAGAGCCCAGCTTTCTAATCACTATGTGATTAGTAAAATATTTTAAAAAAAACAAAACAAAAATATAGAAAAAAACTTTAAAAAAATGTAACATTTAAAAATAATTATGCCTCAGAGGAACCATCCAGTTCCAGCAAAATATAAAAAAAAGTCCAAAAAGAATAAAATAAAATAATAAAGTTTATTATTATGAGCAAGTGCTAAAATTAGTGCTGTATCTTCCCAAAAACCTTAACATGGGAAGAGTTAAAGTTAAAGCATTTCAAATACTCAAGGGGTGTCTAATTTTTAAAAAAATCGCCTCCTAAACTTTTTAAACGGGCATCCGGATGTTGACGACCACGTGGAGGGGCAAGACATGGCCCAGGAGGCCGATCTCGGTGTTGCTGAATCCCTCTATATCGAGGCATTACAGCCACACCATTATAGCTTGTTTAATGAAATGATGTGTCAGGCACCTCATAGGTTGTTAATTGACCGTTTTTTTTCGTGACCCGTGCTTGACCCGTCAATGAATGTTAAAGGGTTAATGACCCATCTTAAGTGAAATTTGGAAAAATCGTAAAAACACTGCAGTAAACAATTCAATGACCTGACTAAACAGCAAACAACCATGTGTTTAGTAGTATGAATGCACAGAAAATGATCATTCAAACCATTGGAAACCCTGCCCTGAAATGTATATATTGAAGTGTGCAGAACTAAAATGGATAGATTTTTGCAGATACATTTCAGACCATTAACATTTTTGTCTAACATAGACATGTGTAGGCAGCAAAAATTAGATGAAAGGAAATGACTAATTTGAGGATACCAAGACATTTTGGACAGTGCTATGCTTCCAGCTTGGGGGAAGGCCCTCTTCTATTCCAGCATGACTGTGCCCCAGTGCACAAAGCAAGGTCCATAAAGACATGGTTGGACAAGGCTGACCTCAACCCCAGTGGGATGAACTAGAATAGATTTCGAGGCCTTCTCGTCCAACATCAGTGCATGACCTCACAAATGCTCTACTGAATAAATGAGAATAATTCCCCTCAGAAACACTCCTTCCAAGAAGAGTGGAAGCTGTTATAGTTGCAAAGAGGGACCAACTACAAATTGATTATGTATTTAGAATGCAATTTCATAAAAATCGCTATTGGTATTGGTAATAGTTAGGTGCCCTAATACTTTTGTCCATATATTGTATTTATATAAGCTGTGTCACCACTCTGTGTCTATCGCAGCCTCACACATACCGGGCAGTGACTGGAGCCTGAGGCTGTACAGCCCCACATCATGCATTGTTTTTGACAATAACATTAACACATATTAACCCTTTAAGGACCAATGACGTGCCAGTTTTTTACTTTACGGAGGCCCACTGGGTGGGCTGACGGCAGGAAGCCCACTGGCAGGGCTGACGGTTCAGGCAGGTAGCTCACGATATAGGCAGGTAGCTCACGGTACAGGGCTAAAGCAGAGCGGTCCATGCACTTCAATGCAAAGGCCCTGACTACAGGGCAGGGCAGGTTAATAACCCCTTCGTGACAAAGGCTGATTTTACTGTTTGTTCCCCTGGTGACAATGGCCTTTTTAACATTTCTGCGCTGCTCGCGTTTAGCTGTAATTTTCTTCTTTCCCGTTTACTGAACCCACACACATTAGATATTGTTTTTTTCAGGACAAGAAGGGCTTTCTTTAGATGACATTGTTTTGATTGTATCATATTATTTACTATTAAAAAAATTATAAAATATGGTGAAAGATTTAGAAAAAAATGACTGTTTCTAACTTTTAGTTGAAAAATCTTTTACTCATCTATAAAAGGTAATGAAAAAACCTGCTAAATAGATTCTACTATTTGTCCTGAGTTTAGAAATACCCAATGTTTTTATGTTTTTTTGCTTTTTTCTACCCATTATGGGGCAATAAGTACAGGTAGCGTTTTGCTATTTCAAAGCCATTTTTTCCAAATCTGGTAATTCTTCCCCCATGTGCCATTTCGGGTATCTTTGAACCCGGCCAATGCAATTTACCCCATCAAGTCATATATTTTTGAAAACTAGACAGCCCAGGGTATTCCAAATGCTAGTATTTTAACTCTTTCCATGCACCATATCTACCACCAGTCTTTGTCAAACTTTGTGGTAGTCATTTTTTTGCATTTGGTTTTCCACACACATTTTACTTCAGGTATGAATTAAAAAGTTCTGGTATATGTCACTATCATTAAACACCCCAATATGTGTTCAGCAACATCTCCTGAGTACATAGATACCTCACATGAATGATTTTGCCTGGCTGTTTGGGGGCAAAAGGGCCACATTTGGGGCATGCGCATTTTTCAATGTTGAAGTTTGGCATTTGGGGATCCACTGCCCATGCCCTACTTTTTACATCTTTGAGCCGGGCCATTTCAGTGTGCCCAATAAACCCATATATTTTTGAAAACTAGACACCCCAGGGTATTTCAAATGCTAGTATTTTAACTCTTTCCATGCACCATATCTACCACCAGTCTTTGTCAAACTTTGCGGTAGTCATTTTTTTGCATTTGGTTTTCCACACACATTTTAATTCAGGTATTAATTAAAAAGTTCTCGTATATGTCACTATCATAAAACACCCCAATATGTGTTCAGCAACATCTCCTGAGTACAGCGATACCTCACATGAATGATTTTGCCTGGCTGTTTGGGGGCAAAAAGGGCCACATTTGGGGCATGCGCATTTTTCAATGTTGAACTTTGGCATTTGGGGATCCACTGCCCATGCCCTATTTGGTACATCTTTGAGCCGGGCTATTTCAGTGTGCCCAACAAAACCATATATTTTTCAAACTAGACACCACAGGGTATTTTAAATGCTGGTATTTTAACTCTTTGCATGCACACATTTTACCACCAGCATTTTTTTAAAGTTTGCAGTAGTATTTTTGTGTGTGTATTTTTCCCACACACACCTACTTTATGTATGAATTTACAGCTCCTGGTATATGCCGCTGTCACACGACACCCCATAATGTGTTCAGCAACATCTCCTGAGTGCAGTGATACCCCACATGCATGGGTGTGTCATTTTTTTTGGGAACTAAAAGGCCACATTTGGTACGTGTGCATTTTTCTAATTGGAAATTAGATGTGTGGCCATCCTTACCCCGTGTTAATTGGGACGTTGTTGAACCTGGCCAATTCAATTTACCCCATCAAATCATACCTTTTTTAAAAGTAGACACCCCACGGGCATTTAATATGCCAGTATTTTAACTATTTCCATGCGAGAATTGTTTTAAGCTAATATGCAAATTTTAGGACCTGCTCACAAAAATATATTTTTTATATAATATATATATTTATATAACTATATATATATATTATTATTTTTTGTCTTTTTTTGCATTTTTTTTAACATTTTTTTTCAACTTGGAGGTTCCCCTGATAGTGACATCAGTGGGAAATGATTTTTACATTTTACTAGTTTTTTACTATTTTTTTTCTAATTATTATCAATTTTATTTTATTTTTTAATTTATTTTTACTAATCACACTGTGATTAGAAAGCTGAGCTCCATTGACTTGCATGGTGAATGCAGTACCTGTATTCAACCTGCAAGTGGAGCCAAAGTTCACTAGATGGTCTGGACATCTAGCGAACTTTGAAAATTTGTTTGTTCCTGTTAAAGGACGGCGGCCATCTTACTTGATGGCGAAGATCACCGGCAGCTGCGGCTGTGACCGCTCTCCGGAGCGGTCACAGCCCATCAAAAGGTAAGTGTTTGGTGTCGCTGGATGCCTCCTGATCGAGGCATTCCAGCGACACCATCTAAGTTTAGGAGGCGATCGTCGATCGCCTCCTAAACGCTTTTAAAACGGGCGTCCGCCGCCATACAAAGTATGGCGGTTGTTGACGCCCCGTGGAGGGGCCAGAGATGGCCCCTTCGTGCCGATCTCGGCGTTGCTGAATGCCTCGAGGTCGAGGCATTCAGCAACGTTTTTTGGGTGCAGAAAGCGAAAGTAGATCGCTTTCTGCACCCGTTTAAAGACGTGCCGGTCCTGGCACGTCAATTGTCGTAAAGCACATGCTTTTACGTGCCGTGCCAGGACCGGCAATTGTCATCAAGGGGATAAAGGCCAGGTACTACTCAGGTGATCAGACCCAGCTGACCTGGTAATCTGATCCTGAGCACTGCAGAGAGAGGGAGAGGGTGGCCACTAGTGGTAGCAGCCGGACAGAACGCAAAAATAATCATGCATGGTCCGGGCTAGCAGGGTGGAATCCTGACATTAAGACATATTGGAACAGAAGGAGACGAGGGTCTTGCTCCTAAGAGCTTACAGTATATTAGCCTATTTGAATTAGGCACCAGTAACTCAAATCAATCATAAAATGGGAATGCAGTAACCAATAAAATGAAGTTACATTAATAAAGTGTAACAAAAAACAAAGATAACTTCAGCTCACCATTTAGATGTTTTGCAGAGACGCTTCAAATTGCAGGGAGCACGGGATAGAAAGCCGAGCCATATCCTCGGTTAATCCAAATAACAGTTTAGATAGAAGATCCAGCTCCACAAAAAAGGGTTAAAAATTCAAAATTTAATGAAGCCATGATTAAGAACCGTAAGGTTTGAAACGCGTTGGCGTATTTTTTCTCAATCACTTGAGCACGTCTTTTTTTCTCTTTTTTGTCTATCATGTTTTAACTGGTCTAATTAAATTTTGAATTTTTAACCCTTTTTTGTGGAGCTGGATCTTCTATCTAAACTGTTATTTACATTAATAAAGACAATACTTATAAAACAATCAACAAATGTGTCATTGGTGTTAAGAACCAATCATAAAATGGGGCTTGGTTGAAAGCAACTTATAGAAACCACTAGGCTGTTCAGGGAAGGTCCAAATGAAGTGCACATCTACAATGCTTGAAGCAAGTAAATGAGGCTATCAGGGAGCAGCAGATGGGACACTGGGAGGCTTGGTCATGACACCAAAGTGAAGCTTACAAAAGAGCAAGCAATTAAAGACATTAGCACAAACAAAACTGTCACAAACTTTAAAATAACTAAATTAATTCAGACAAAAATGATAGATTGTATTTTTTCTGTTTTGCTATCAGTGTAATTGATTTTTAAATATTTGGTTTAAGATAAGGAGCACCTGGTGGCAGAATTAACAAATGACTTTCCTGCTCTTATGTTTTTTTTTCTCCATATTCTCAGCTCTAAGCACTGTCCTGGCTAAAGGTAGGCGCTACTTTAGTGGTGAACATAGCAACCTTTGATTTATCTAAGCTGTACAGTAGTACAGTAGTTTTTTTACTAAGCAGATTGCAGTGTGGCGCTTCTCAATCCACAAAAACTAACTGTTCGTCTTGATCTTAGAAATTAGAATTATGTTTTTTTGGACACTGATGCAATAATTAGTAAATTAATTTATTGAAATTACATATAGCTTGTGCTTTGTGTTTGTTAATTGGCGCATTTGTTTTATAGGTCCACCTCAGGGAAGGGCTGGCATCTTTTGGCCCATGGGGTAGCTTAAGAAAAGTGGCTCCATTGTGTCTGCCCACTCCAACAACTCGGCAAATTTACATCACAAGGGAGTACTCGGAAAATGTTACTGAACACATATTGAGGTGTTGTGTGACAGTGACATATACCAGAACCCGGTAATTCATACATGAAGTAAAATGTGTGTGGATAAAATGACTAAGAATTAGTGCATGGAAATAGTTAAAATAGTAACATATGAAATACCCTAGGGTGTGTAGTCTTCAAAAAACATTTGGTTTTAATGGGGTAGATTGCATTAGCCAGCTTCAAAGATACCAGAAATGGCACATGCGGGAAGAATTATCAGATTTGGGAAAAAATAGTTTTGAAATAGCAAAACGCTACCTGTACTTATTGCCTTATAAAAACAAAAAAAAACATAAAAACATTGGGTATTTCTAAACTCAGGACAAATAGTAGAATCTATTTAGCTGTTTTTTTCATTAGCTTTTATAGATGAGTGTAAGGGGTTCACCAAGAGAGCTGTAGTAACTCTCAGAGATCGCCCAGATGTATCCTCCTGTTGTCCCCGAAATCACTTCCAGCACCAGTCAGCATGCACACCTTGGAACCCAGCTATGTGTACCCAATAAGTAGACACAACTACCTTGAATTGAGTACAGCAGGAATGAACAGTTTATTGTTGTAAAACATAGACTGATATAGCCACAGAACTTCATTAACATAAATTAACATTGATAAACAGGTACATGTAGATAACCCAACCTTCAATCCCCTTTAGCTACTGAATCTCCCCATGGCAGCAATCCTGTTAATGGGATTAGTTCACACAATGGAGTAGGGCTGCAACAACTAATCGATAAAATCGATAATAATCGATAATGAAATTCGATAATGGCTTCTCCCTCCAGGAACATCAACCCTGTTGCAAATTAAAGAGAATGGGTCCAAGTACAGATTCCGTTACGGAATTTGATGGTGCTATATAAATAAATAAATAAATAAATAATAATCCCACTGGTAACAAGACCTTGCTCTGAATATACACCCTTGACTACAACCCTCTGTTGTCTGTCACTCCCTAATCCATTCAACAACATTGGGATCTAAACTCAGAGATTGCAGTTTATTTATAAGTCTTCTATGTGGGACAGTGTCAAAAGCCTTACTGAAATCCAGATACACAATCTCTACTGCACCACCTTGATCAATTACTTTAGTCACCCAATCAAAAAAAAGATTTGTTTGGCAAGATCTTCATGAGACAAACCCATGTTGTTTTTGATCTTGAAACCCATGTGACTTCAGATGTTCAACAACCCTATCCTTTAACATAGTTTCCATTATTTTCACCACTACAGATGTAAGACTAACTGGACTGTAGTTGGCCAACTCCTCCCTACTGCATTTTTTGTGAATGGGCACAACATTCGCCAATTTCCAATCTGGACATGCTAATTTGCATAATCTGTCATACAGGGGTATGCATATAGGGGGTTAAAAGGCATTTCTGGAGGCAGAGTGACATATAGGGGGTTAAAAGGAATATCATGGGCACTCTGCCTCCAGAAAAGCCTTATGCCCCCCATACCCCCCCCCCCCGATTTTACCACTGCTTCTGACTCCCTGGTGTCTGGTGGGGGGCAGCGGGTGGAGGCTGGCGTTCATGAAATTAAAGGGGCCGGCATGCACGCACAGTGCCGCCCAATGGCCGTGTCTCAGCTCAGTTCTCAATTCTCAATTCTTTTGGAATATTATTACATTTTAAGAGAAGCAGAGAGGTTTTAGGTTCCCATCCTAATTTTATGTCAGTTAATTGTCTAAATCAGTCATATGCATATTTCCAGATTGGAGAAATTAAATTACAAGTCCACCAAATGTGTAAGATTCGTCCCGATCTCCACATCTCCACCAGTTAGGTGCCGAGTGGGGATACATCTTACTTATACTTTTTGGTGTCAAATACCATCTACTCATTAGCTAATATTGGTTTTCTATCAAATTCAGAAAGTGTATTATGTTATTTGCTTGATGCAATGCTATATTTCATTCTTTTAAAGGTATTTTTAAGTTTAAATATTTTCCTCATGCCCTTAAAGCCAGAAATCTTATTAAATCGTTACATTTGGCTCCGAGTTTGTTTATTTTCTTGTGTGAAAATATAAGCTTGAGTAGGTTACTAAGAGGACTAATAGAATATATACTTTTTTCAAAAAACTCTTTATGCGTAAATCGAGGAATGTTTCTAAATCCTTTTTAGCAGTATCATCGGATTTAATGATATACCATGGTTTGTCTTTATTCTGATCTATTTGTAAGTAACTGACATGGGCTACTATATTTGCTTGATATACCAAATGTATAATGGGGAAATTCATACCACCCTGCTTGATTTTCATCTCTCACCAATATATACTGAGCCTGACCATGGTACAGTATAACCCCCATCAATATACACTCACTGGCCACTTTATTAGGTACACCTGTTCAATTGCTTGTTAATACAACTAGCCAATCACATGGCAGCAACTCAATGTATTTCAGCATGTAGATATAGTCAAGACAACTTGCCAAGCATCAGAATAGGGAAGAAAGGGGATTTAAGTGACTTTGAACGTGGCAAGGTTGTTGGTGCCAGACGGGATGGTTTGAGTATTTCAGACACTGCTGATTTACTGGCATTTTCATGCACAACCATATCTAAGGTTTGCAGAGAATGGTCTGAAGAGAAAATATCCAGTGAGCGGCAGTTGTGTGGAAAAAAATGCCATGTTGATGTCAAAGGTCAGAGGAGAATGGGCAGACTGGTTCGAGATGACAGAAAGGCAACAGTAACTCAAATAAACACTCGTTATAACCAAGGTATGCAGAATACCATCTCTGAACGCACAACACGTCAAGCCTTGAAGCAGATGGGCTACAGCAACAGAAGACCACACCCGGGTACCACAGTCACCAGATCTCAATCCAATAGAGCACCTTTGGGATGTGGTGGACCAGGAGATTCGCATCATGGATGTGCAGCCATCATGTCCAAAATATCTGAGGAATTTTTCCAGCATCTCGTAGAAAGTATGCCTCTAGAATTAAGGCAGTTCTGAAGTCAAAAGGGGGTCCAACTCAGTACCAGCAAGCTGTACCTAATAAAGCGGCCAGTTAGTGTGTGTATATATATATATATATATATATATATATACACATACATACTGATCCTGACAATGGTAAACCACAACTTCTATCATCGGTGGTATGGCATATATCCCATCACTATATACTGAGCACGGCATAAATCCCAATATCACATCAGCATATTATTATCAGTGTGCTGGGCCACTGGTTCAAGCTCTCCTAGTTTTTACACCAAGTATTGTGTCCAATACTCATACATTACTAAGGGCTTGCTTAAAGACTTGCCCAGCACCTAGATTGCATCCATGTGATTTGCCCCAGCGCCCATATTGCATTAACTAGATGGCACTCATAGGACTAGTCCAGCACCCATAATTCACTCATAGGACTTTCAGCAGCACCCAGATTGCATCTACAGGACTTATTCTAAAATAAGTAAGATCAAGAGGGGACTCCACCATGCTTAACTGGCCGATGCCTGGTACCTCCGACACCCAACTGTAAGAGACTTCACCTTTTATTCACACCCATACAACAAATATTCACAGTACTATCAACTGACTCAAAAAACGTTCTATGAATTCGGAGTGATTTTTTCAGCTGAAAATCCGTTTTTCATTGAAGGGGTTAACGCTGCACTGACGATCTCATGGAGCGAACAGGCAGCTTCAGGCAAGTGTGGGGACCTGACACAACATTCCCATGCTGCCTGATCGGTCCATGAGAGCGTCAGTGCAGCGTTAATCCCTTCAATGATCGTGGCATTTTAGGGGTTAATACCCGTTTTGTACGGGGCTCTGCTGGAAGCAGGCAGACCGGAAACAGGAAAAAGAAGCCCCTGTAGGAGTGATCAAAGAGACTCCTCCCTGCAATCTCCGGTCTACTGGAGATTGTGTCCCAGCTGCATCTTCAGGCACAGGGAGAAATGGTTCTTCACATGAGTGTGGAGAGCAGCCCCTACCCCCTCCCTTGCTCAATTAACCCCTTCAATGCCGCAATTGTGTATGACCCCATTGCAGCATTGCAGGGGCTATTATTAGTCCCCATAAGCTTCTGGGGACTAAATATCAGTCAATGCTGTGCTTCAATGGAGCATCAGCATTGAAAGAGTTAAAAAAAAATATTTAAAAAAATTAATAAATAACCGCACTGACCTGAAAGTCCTGGGTGCTTCCAGGTAGAGCCCTGCCCTGGACGGCTTTTTCAATCCCGCTCCCGCTGATTTTTTGCCCAATCCCACACGCTCCCGCAATGATGGTATTCCACTCCCGCCACATTTGTGGCCAATCACACCCACCTCCTTACCTTGCTGCCCTCGATGCGCGTCATTCATATTTAACCCTGTAAGTGCCAAAATAAATGAAAATACCAGGCATATGAGGTGTTTCCAAAAACTGGACAAATAGCCAAATACACTTTTGGAGGTTTTTTTATTCCATTTGCACTGGTTATATTAAGTTTTTATAGGTGAAACTGTGAAGATATTTCCTTTTTCCTAATTTCCCCCACATTTTTCATACTTAATGATGGTTTATATATATAATTATTATTTCAAACGAAAGCCCTACTTGTGCTGAAAAAAAACCAATATATGAATTGTGTGGGTGCACTAATTGAGAAGAGAGAATTTACAGATGAAGAAAGACATAGCAAAAACACAAAAACGGCTTCGGTCTTTTAGCGCAGCCTTAGTAACAAAAACCCGGTCCTTAAGGAGTTAAATGACCAGCGTCTAAAAATAACACTACTACTTTATATCAGAGATTGTGGCCTATATGTGCAAATCTTTATAACTCCCAAATATTCCTATTTAAGAGGAAGAGTCATTTCCCCTGGTGTTTGACTTTTTAACCCCTTAAAGGACAGAGGATGTAATGTCAGTGTAAACATTAATAAAGATAAGCTAAGAGAAACAAAATATATAAGCTGCTCTTATATATATATATATAGATCTATATATATATATCTATATATATCTATATAGAGATATATATATATATACGCACCGGCTTTGTATAAAGTTATCATTTTAGGTAATTCCTGTCCCTTATAACAAAGTGACCTGATTGGTGAGTATAAGTTGATCACGTGCACTTATGTCTTAAAATTCACAATAAAACGTACAGAAAAAAACAAAAATGTTAATAGGTTTTCCCTTGTAAATACAACATGTTATTCCTTTTACGAATAAATTAACCAAAAATCCCGGCTCTGTATATCGCCACAACCACTTAACTGCGTAGGAGGTTGACTAGAATAACATCACTTCCTGTTTCACTCAAGAGTAGCGAACTTTTATGCGCATGCGCTGTAAGTAAAACCATGGAAGCAGGCCAACCGTATCTCCTCCCTAGCCCCGCACACTCTCCCCGGGTCCCGGATTTACCGGTAAGGCTAAGGGCCGGTTTCAGCATGTAATTATACGGTCACAATGTATCTGGGGAAAATGTTGGGGTTGTCCAGCTTTACTCAGGACGTCTGGTATCCATTATCAATAACAATAATATGTGAAAGGTTAATATGCTTTCGCATCAGTAGATTTTACCAAAGAATCAGGATTATGTTTTACTTCATCCTCCTCCTAACCGGTTTGTGTTTTTTTTATCCTTGTTCTTATTTTCCTGTGTTTCTCCTGAAATTGACCGTCAGTCTGATAACCCATATGCCGATAATGTGGAGGAGACAGGTAAGATTCTCTACGTGATACCTGTTGTTGTTTCTCAGTATTTTTCATTAGCGTCCTAGTTTTTTTCCCCAGGTACCAGATAAATGACATGTAAAACATGTAATCAAACCCCTATTGCTTTTTTGGGGATAAATTAAAACATTAAAAAGCTAAGGTACAAATAATACACAATATTTCTACCAAGCAAACATATGCTTAGACTTTTTAATACATACATCATAAACAAAAAGTGTAAACTCTGAATTACATTATTATTATTTTTCTAAATTTACAAAGTTTATCCGGCATGACAAAACATAAATTACTCAACATACTTTGTCCATTTCATATGTTTCTTTATCATATTTTGGTTTATGTATTTTTACTTGTGAAGGTCCATTGTGTAGTGTACAACATGTAAACAAACAAGTATCTTTCCTATAATTTCTTACTTGTTAGCAATAATTTGTTCTCTGTTGTAAGCTTGGTTTTTGCTTAACAGAATTAACAACGCAAGCCTTTGTGGCCTGTAGAAAGATGATGTATGTTTAGGACTCTCCTATAGTCCTACGTATCATGTGAATAGTTTATTTCATAAAGGAGAGTCAGAGTTTTAAAATGTCTCCTTAATTTTCTAAAGATGCCAAGTAAAGAAGGCAATTGAAAATGCATACCCTACCCTGAAACCCTGGGTTTCCATGCTCCATTGTTGATAAATTGGCACTGGCAGCTTCAAACTTTTTATATGTGCATTTGCTAGCACAGTGTATAGAATATACATATGTATAGAATATATATATATATCTTTGTGTGATCACATGCCCACAATTGTTTTGTTGACTACTGGTGCTTTATCATATTAAATTCTTACAAACTGCAGAGAGCATTATGTGTTACATACCCTATGGGTATATTAGTATTTTATAGTCATTTTTTCTAGATTGTTTTCTTATGTATACTTACGTATACTAATGTTTTCAACACTTTCTATTCCTATGTGCAAGGTTAACTATAATTGCTGGAATCAGAAATGATACTGGTTTCTCCTCTTTATAGGTCATACTATGGAGCGGAAGGGAAGCCTAGTGTCCAGGGCCAATAGCATTGGATCCACCAGTGCCTCTTCAGTCCCTAATACAGGTAAGTCCTCAAAAATTCTAGACATCACTGTGCCCCTCTCACTCTGAACTGGACAATACATTTTACTTTGACTTTATAATGTGCCGTGAACCTTCATATTTTACGATTATCACGTTTTTCCTCCCCTGAATGAGAAACATGACTTGCTTATGTTTCACAATGTCATATTTTTAGTACCATATACTCAACAGAATGTGACATGTACACACTACACATTCTGTCACAAGTACTTATTAGCTTCCCGCATCTTAGCACTATTATAGCAAATCATGTACATGATAGGTGTCATGCTAAGAAACGCCTTTTCTCATTTTTTTCTGCCTCTCACCACATTCTGATGAGTGGAAAGAGGCAGAGAGAACGGTAAGCACTGTTAGCAGGCCCTCTCTCAAGATTCATTACATCACATCACACATAGTGCTGAAGGTTCCCCCACTTCAAAAAAGTTAATACTGCGGGATGTTTAGTGATTCCCATGAATTACAACAGATATCTTTAGAGATCACTAGTTGTGGTCCACTGTCCACCAGGCAATGCATGTCCCTCCGAGTAGATGCATAAAAAGAGAAAACCCATTCTCTGTGTAACAATCCAGAGATATCGAATACAAAACTAGTAGTGCAGTGTGTTAGCGAGTGTTTCAGACTTCTATTATGCTCCAAAACATTAAAATGTGATATGGATGATATAATTATTCTCTGGGGATGTTGTTTGGTATAGGGTGTAGTAAAATATATTATATTGTTTGCTTTTCATAAACATACTTTTTGGAGTGTTTTTGGAAGCACTATAGCGACTATAGTCCCAACCTACCACCAATGATAGCAGTGTGCTTTTATTCTCCTTTTTTAGACATACAAAATGCACAGTATATTGTGTTTGTGTGTGTGTATGTGTACAGATGTATAGATATATACATACATATATACATACACGCATGGATAAATGGTCATCTAAATGTTATCTATGTTATGCTTAAAATCTGCTAAGAATATCTAATATTTTCTTCTGTTAGTGAGTGGTTTGTGCAAAGCCTCAATATGATTTGTGTTCATGAAAAATAAATTCTATACACTTAGAATGTATGTCAGTGTGTTTTATTTTTACCTGGCTTAAGTTTATTAAGATAATCTGGTCCCTCTGCATATGCACAACATTTCTGTGAGGAAACCCTCTTAAAGGTTACTAAGCCCCTCACCTTTGTTCATGCTACTACCCTGTTTAGTAGTAGTTTTTGCTGATGGCACAAACGAGGTATCAATCACTGCAGAACACTGGGAGTGCATGAATTCTTTTCCCCAAAAACGTAATTGAGCAGGGTTTCACCCTGAAGCAGTAGTTAAAACATGCACAAATATAGTTTGCATCATTGATCCTTAATTAATCAATATGCACTCATGTTGGACTTTAACGTTCCGTACCAAGTGTATTGGATGTCTTAGAAGTAGCCACAAATATGGTGAAATGTACTTTGTGACGTTTTTTTTTGGGGGGGGGGCGGCGGTTGCGAGTGGATGTCAGATTTATTTTCTCGGCGACAATGGCATCAAAGTGTGTGTCCCCCTCACCCATAGCCCGCTGCATGATCGACAATGCTTCTTCCCCAACCTCAGATGACGAGGACAGTGATTACCATCAAGACAATCTGAAAGATACCTACAAAGACAGACGCAGGAGAGCACACACACAAGCTGAGCAGAAGAGGAGAGTTGCTATCAAGGTAATATAATTGACCATTCTGGGTCTTCTTGAAATCTACATTTGGAACATCAACAGCTTATAGATATTGGGCATTTATCTTGGGCACAAAATAATAAATAATGGTAAAGGCAACACCATGGTGGCTGCACTAATAAGTAGCATGTCTCTTATTTAGTCAAACTAAGCTAAACCATTCCTAAAGCTTAGTGCAGAAAGTTAGCTATGGTAAAGAAAACGATTATACCTGTTATATGTAACTTTTAAGAGAAACTCTGGGCTCACTAATATTCTTACTGAACTGATGAGCTTTTCACTTGTTTAGAAAGGTTATGACGACTTACAGACTATTGTGCCCACCTGCCAGCAACAAGACTGCTTTATTGGAGCACAAAAGCTAAGCAAGGCGGTTGTTTTGCAGAAAAGTAAGTTTTTATCTTTAACAAAATCTGCATTTTGAACATTATATGGAAGAAACATAATTTGGCTAAGGATTGTATTGTAATTTATTACCAATTTTCCTCCTCCCTCTTCTTATGTATCAATAACCTATTCATATTATGTAGTGCCGTACAGTGGGCAAAGAGGGCATATCAATTTGGATATAAAGAAACAAATGTAAGCAAAGCCCTGATAAATGATATTACACCCTAGAAATGATTTAATTCTTAAGGTTGGTTGAGCAAAGGGAGAGGAATGTGAAGAATGTGGTTGCTTTTAATGGTGAATTGGATAATTTTTTGGCAAGGAAGGGTACTTATGATATGTCTTTAATTGAATAGTTGGTTGGTTTATGTATCAATGTGACTGTCCTTGGAATCAAATATTTTTTTTCTTGCGGAGCAGAGGAGATTCCGAAGGGAAGGGCAGCAAACTGAAGGTGTTTCACTACTCCACAAAGGGATACAGCCACCCGCAGATATTTCCTGTGGGCTAGGCAAACAGGAACATGTAGGTAAGCGTCCTTCAAGTCTATTGAGACCATCACGTCTCCCGGGTGTAAGATATTTATTACAGAGCGTATGGACTCCATGCGGAATTTCTTTCTTGCTATGAACTTGTTCAAATAGCGTAGGTCTAAGATCATCCGCCAGTCTCCTGTGATCTTGGGCACTAGGAAGACTGGCGAATAGACGCCGAATCCACGCTCTTCTGGAGGAACTTCCTCCAAAGCCTTCTTCTGTATATAGGCGTGGATAGATTCCTCTAGGACTCTTTGCCTCTCGCACGAAAGAATCCTTGTCAGAACAAAATTTGGAGGAGGTAGGGAAACAAAATTTATTTTGTAGCCTGATCGGACTACATCTAATACCCAGAGGTCTGGTATGGACCTCTCCCAAGCCTCCAGAAAAAAAGATAGACGACCTCCCACCGGGGGGTCTAGAACTGGAGGAGGGGTTACCTCCGGACTCTCTGGCACCAGACTCACGGCGTCAAAGGTCCTTTCTCTTCTCATAGGACCCACGGGAGCGACCTGCTCCTCTCTGCTGAGTCCCCTGACGCCATTGGGATCTAGAAGGTCCCTGGGACCTGGATCCTCTGGACAGTCTGCCCCTCCCTCTGGAAACCTGCTGGGGGAGGGATTTGCCTTTCTTGTCCGAAAGGCCCTCCATGATCTTGTCCAGCTCACTGCCAAACAGCTTGCCAGGTTCATAAGGCAACCCACAAAGCGAAAATTTGGAGGCGTTGTCCGCTTTCCAGGGTTTTAACCATAGGGGTCTCCTTGCAGCAGCAGATAGCGCCATAGATTTGGAGGCTAGCTTCAGATGTTGAGGCGCAGCGTCCGAAAGGAATTCCACAGCCAGTTGAGCTGTCTTGAACTGCTTCAAGATATCGTCTCTTGGAATACCTGCATCAATATCCGACTGGATTTGAGACATTCTGGTGCGCAGAAAATTAGTAACCTCAGTAGAGGCTATAGCCACAGTAGCAGAGGCAGAAGCAGCCGCATAATTGCGGCGCAAGGAACACTCTATGCGCCTATCCATAGGATCCTGTAAAGAAGATCCATCATCCGCGGGTACCACGGTCCTTTTGGACATCTTGGCGATGGCCATATCGACTTTAGGGGGAGGACCCCAAGGGCGCTGCTGGGCTACATTAAGAGGAAACATAGATTTGAACCGCTTGGTGATAACCGGACCTTTTTCCGGGAGTTTCCATTCAGTCTCCATTAACTTAATGAGAGACTCATCCACTTTGAAGGCCCTTGGCCCTCTAGAGGTGGTCTCTGGAGCTTCCTTAGAGTCAACATCCTGGTCCCCCGACCGGATGGACTTTAGTAACCGTTGGGTTTTCTCAATAGGAAACCAGAACGATGAAGCAGGTTCTTCTTCAGAAGAAGAGTCAAGCTCATCTACAGTGAGATAAGCGTCTTCAGACATAGGGACCACCCTTGCAGGGAACTGGGCCCTAGGTCTCTTTATCTGGAGTGTATCCTCAAATCTCTTGATAGAGGATCCAACAAAATCTTTAACCCAAATCATCATATCCCGTATATTGGGTTCTGCCTCAGGGGAATCTCTGCAACTTGGGCAGCGACTATAAGGGTAAGCATCCTCTAAAGGTGTATCACACCCACGGCAGGTAAAATGCCTGCGCTTGGCAGTGGACTTGCGCCCCTCAGGAGCAGGATCCTCTGGAGTACGGGAAGACATCTGCAAAAGAGATGACCAAAATAATATAAAGAGATTTATTTAAACATAAAAATCTTATTAGGTATACCTACCCTGAGACTGAAAATGCAAGGGAAGGAAAACACACAAAGCCAAAGCTAGACAGCTGATTCTAGGAAGGCTACTAATAGCTGCACCAAGAGACAGCCTAAAGGACACTAACAGGTTAATATACACTGGCAGAGCGCCAAAACGGGAAGCCACGCCCCCAGAAGTGACGTCAGACGCCACAAAAGAAATCAGGAATCCAAGTAAGAACATAATCTCTAATGGATACTACTGCTGCTGAGGGAAAGAAATGGATTCCTCCCCCTCAGCAGCTAAAATGAGTACAGCAGACATGAAGATAAGCAGCTGGGAGGAGACATCCAAACCTCCAAACAGGAGAGCACCTGAAAGAAAATAAATAAAATAAAGGTTAGCAAGCTAACACAAGGTCTCAAACAGAGACTACCACCTGTCCCAATATGTCCAAAGGACAGAAAAAAGCACACTGTGGTTAGGGGTGGAGTTCCCTTTATAGGGGGGGTAAGGGGGTTAATTGTTTATTTAATTGTGTAAATCATTAATTTTCCACCTGTCCTAATTGTTCACAGGGGCAGTAATACCCCCCTCTTGTGCTGCCAGTTAGGACGTAAGGGAAACCATGGTTTGTCTTTATTCTGATCTATTTGTAAGTAACTGACATGGGCTACTATATTTGCTTGATATACCAAATGTATAATGGGGAAATTCATACCACCCTGCTTGATTTTCATCTCTCACCAATATATACTGAGCCTGACCATGGTACAGTATAACCCCCATCAATATACACTCACTGGCCACTTTATTAGGTACACCTGTTCAATTGCTTGTTAATACAACTAGCCAATCACATGGCAGCAACTCAATGTATTTCAGCATGTAGATATAGTCAAGACAACTTGCCAAGCATCAGAATAGGGAAGAAAGGGGATTTAAGTGACTTTGAACGTGGCAAGGTTGTTGGTGCCAGACGGGATGGTTTGAGTATTTCAGACACTGCTGATTTACTGGCATTTTCATGCACAACCATATCTAAGGTTTGCAGAGAATGGTCTGAAGAGAAAATATCCAGTGAGCGGCAGTTGTGTGGAAAAAAATGCCATGTTGATGTCAAAGGTCAGAGGAGAATGGGCAGACTGGTTCGAGATGACAGAAAGGCAACAGTAACTCAAATAAACACTCGTTATAACCAAGGTATGCAGAATACCATCTCTGAACGCACAACACGTCAAGCCTTGAAGCAGATGGGCTACAGCAACAGAAGACCACACCCGGGTACCACAGTCACCAGATCTCAATCCAATAGAGCACCTTTGGGATGTGGTGGACCAGGAGATTCGCATCATGGATGTGCAGCCATCATGTCCAAAATATCTGAGGAATTTTTCCAGCATCTCGTAGAAAGTATGCCTCTAGAATTAAGGCAGTTCTGAAGTCAAAAGGGGGTCCAACTCAGTACCAGCAAGCTGTACCTAATAAAGCGGCCAGTTAGTGTGTGTATATATATATATATATATATATATATATATATATATACACACATACATACTGATCCTGACAATGGTAAACCACAACTTCTATCATCGGTGGTATGGCATATATCCCATCACTATATACTGAGCACGGCATAAATCCCAATATCACATCAGCATATTATTATCAGTGTGCTGGGCCACTGGTTCAAGCTCTCCTAGTTTTTACACCAAGTATTGTGTCCAATACTCATACATTACTAAGGGCTTGCTTAAAGACTTGCCCAGCACCTAGATTGCATCCATGTGATTTGCCCCAGCGCCCATATTGCATTAACTAGATGGCACTCATAGGACTAGTCCAGCACCCATAATTCACTCATAGGACTTTCAGCAGCACCCAGATTGCATCTACAGGACTTATTCTAAAATAAGTAAGATCAAGAGGGGACTCCACCATGCTTAACTGGCCGATGCCTGGTACCTCCGACACCCAACTGTAAGAGACTTCACCTTTTATTCACACCCATACAACAAATATTCACAGTACTATCAACTGACTCAAAAAACGTTCTATGAATTCGGAGTGATTTTTTCAGCTGAAAATCCGTTTTTCATTGAAGGGGTTAACGCTGCACTGACGATCTCATGGAGCGAACAGGCAGCTTCAGGCAAGTGTGGGGACCTGACACAACATTCCCATGCTGCCTGATCGGTCCATGAGAGCGTCAGTGCAGCGTTAATCCCTTCAATGATCGTGGCATTTTAGGGGTTAATACCCGTTTTGTACGGGGCTCTGCTGGAAGCAGGCAGACCGGAAACAGGAAAAAGAAGCCCCTGTAGGAGTGATCAAAGAGACTCCTCCCTGCAATCTCCGGTCTACTGGAGATTGTGTCCCAGCTGCATCTTCAGGCACAGGGAGAAATGGTTCTTCACATGAGTGTGGAGAGCAGCCCCTACCCCCTCCCTTGCTCAATTAACCCCTTCAATGCCGCAATTGTGTATGACCCCATTGCAGCATTGCAGGGGCTATTATTAGTCCCCATAAGCTTCTGGGGACTAAATATCAGTCAATGCTGTGCTTCAATGGAGCATCAGCATTGAAAGAGTTAAAAAAAAATATTTAAAAAAATTAATAAATAACCGCACTGACCTGAAAGTCCTGGGTGCTTCCAGGTAGAGCCCTGCCCTGGACGGCTTTTTCAATCCCGCTCCCGCTGATTTTTTGCCCAATCCCACACGCTCCCGCAATGATGGTATTCCACTCCCGCCACATTTGTGGCCAATCACACCCACCTCCTTACCTTGCTGCCCTCGATGCGCGTCATTCATATTTAACCCTGTAAGTGCCAAAATAAATGAAAATACCAGGCATATGAGGTGTTTCCAAAAACTGGACAAATAGCCAAATACACTTTTGGAGGTTTTTTTATTCCATTTGCACTGGTTATATTAAGTTTTTATAGGTGAAACTGTGAAGATATTTCCTTTTTCCTAATTTCCCCCACATTTTTCATACTTAATGATGGTTTATATATATAATTATTATTTCAAACGAAAGCCCTACTTGTGCTGAAAAAAAACCAATATATGAATTGTGTGGGTGCACTAATTGAGAAGAGAGAATTTACAGATGAAGAAAGACATAGCAAAAACACAAAAACGGCTTCGGTCTTTTAGCGCAGCCTTAGTAACAAAAACCCGGTCCTTAAGGAGTTAAATGACCAGCGTCTAAAAATAACACTACTACTTTATATCAGAGATTGTGGCCTATATGTGCAAATCTTTATAACTCCCAAATATTCCTATTTAAGAGGAAGAGTCATTTCCCCTGGTGTTTGACTTTTTAACCCCTTAAAGGACAGAGGATGTAATGTCAGTGTAAACATTAATAAAGATAAGCTAAGAGAAACAAAATATATAAGCTGCTCTTATATATATATATATAGATCTATATATATATATCTATATATATCTATATAGAGATATATATATATATACGCACCGGCTTTGTATAAAGTTATCATTTTAGGTAATTCCTGTCCCTTATAACAAAGTGACCTGATTGGTGAGTATAAGTTGATCACGTGCACTTATGTCTTAAAATTCACAATAAAACGTACAGAAAAAAACAAAAATGTTAATAGGTTTTCCCTTGTAAATACAACATGTTATTCCTTTTACGAATAAATTAACCAAAAATCCCGGCTCTGTATATCGCCACAACCACTTAACTGCGTAGGAGGTTGACTAGAATAACATCACTTCCTGTTTCACTCAAGAGTAGCGAACTTTTATGCGCATGCGCTGTAAGTAAAACCATGGAAGCAGGCCAACCGTATCTCCTCCCTAGCCCCGCACACTCTCCCCGGGTCCCGGATTTACCGGTAAGGCTAAGGGCCGGTTTCAGCATGTAATTATACGGTCACAATGTATCTGGGGAAAATGTTGGGGTTGTCCAGCTTTACTCAGGACGTCTGGTATCCATTATCAATAACAATAATATGTGAAAGGTTAATATGCTTTCGCATCAGTAGATTTTACCAAAGAATCAGGATTATGTTTTACTTCATCCTCCTCCTAACCGGTTTGTGTTTTTTTTATCCTTGTTCTTATTTTCCTGTGTTTCTCCTGAAATTGACCGTCAGTCTGATAACCCATATGCCGATAATGTGGAGGAGACAGGTAAGATTCTCTACGTGATACCTGTTGTTGTTTCTCAGTATTTTTCATTAGCGTCCTAGTTTTTTTCCCCAGGTACCAGATAAATGACATGTAAAACATGTAATCAAACCCCTATTGCTTTTTTGGGGATAAATTAAAACATTAAAAAGCTAAGGTACAAATAATACACAATATTTCTACCAAGCAAACATATGCTTAGACTTTTTAATACATACATCATAAACAAAAAGTGTAAACTCTGAATTACATTATTATTATTTTTCTAAATTTACAAAGTTTATCCGGCATGACAAAACATAAATTACTCAACATACTTTGTCCATTTCATATGTTTCTTTATCATATTTTGGTTTATGTATTTTTACTTGTGAAGGTCCATTGTGTAGTGTACAACATGTAAACAAACAAGTATCTTTCCTATAATTTCTTACTTGTTAGCAATAATTTGTTCTCTGTTGTAAGCTTGGTTTTTGCTTAACAGAATTAACAACGCAAGCCTTTGTGGCCTGTAGAAAGATGATGTATGTTTAGGACTCTCCTATAGTCCTACGTATCATGTGAATAGTTTATTTCATAAAGGAGAGTCAGAGTTTTAAAATGTCTCCTTAATTTTCTAAAGATGCCAAGTAAAGAAGGCAATTGAAAATGCATACCCTACCCTGAAACCCTGGGTTTCCATGCTCCATTGTTGATAAATTGGCACTGGCAGCTTCAAACTTTTTATATGTGCATTTGCTAGCACAGTGTATAGAATATACATATGTATAGAATATATATATATATCTTTGTGTGATCACATGCCCACAATTGTTTTGTTGACTACTGGTGCTTTATCATATTAAATTCTTACAAACTGCAGAGAGCATTATGTGTTACATACCCTATGGGTATATTAGTATTTTATAGTCATTTTTTCTAGATTGTTTTCTTATGTATACTTACGTATACTAATGTTTTCAACACTTTCTATTCCTATGTGCAAGGTTAACTATAATTGCTGGAATCAGAAATGATACTGGTTTCTCCTCTTTATAGGTCATACTATGGAGCGGAAGGGAAGCCTAGTGTCCAGGGCCAATAGCATTGGATCCACCAGTGCCTCTTCAGTCCCTAATACAGGTAAGTCCTCAAAAATTCTAGACATCACTGTGCCCCTCTCACTCTGAACTGGACAATACATTTTACTTTGACTTTATAATGTGCCGTGAACCTTCATATTTTACGATTATCACGTTTTTCCTCCCCTGAATGAGAAACATGACTTGCTTATGTTTCACAATGTCATATTTTTAGTACCATATACTCAACAGAATGTGACATGTACACACTACACATTCTGTCACAAGTACTTATTAGCTTCCCGCATCTTAGCACTATTATAGCAAATCATGTACATGATAGGTGTCATGCTAAGAAACGCCTTTTCTCATTTTTTTCTGCCTCTCACCACATTCTGATGAGTGGAAAGAGGCAGAGAGAACGGTAAGCACTGTTAGCAGGCCCTCTCTCAAGATTCATTACATCACATCACACATAGTGCTGAAGGTTCCCCCACTTCAAAAAAGTTAATACTGCGGGATGTTTAGTGATTCCCATGAATTACAACAGATATCTTTAGAGATCACTAGTTGTGGTCCACTGTCCACCAGGCAATGCATGTCCCTCCGAGTAGATGCATAAAAAGAGAAAACCCATTCTCTGTGTAACAATCCAGAGATATCGAATACAAAACTAGTAGTGCAGTGTGTTAGCGAGTGTTTCAGACTTCTATTATGCTCCAAAACATTAAAATGTGATATGGATGATATAATTATTCTCTGGGGATGTTGTTTGGTATAGGGTGTAGTAAAATATATTATATTGTTTGCTTTTCATAAACATACTTTTTGGAGTGTTTTTGGAAGCACTATAGCGACTATAGTCCCAACCTACCACCAATGATAGCAGTGTGCTTTTATTCTCCTTTTTTAGACATACAAAATGCACAGTATATTGTGTTTGTGTGTGTGTATGTGTACAGATGTATAGATATATACATACATATATACATACACGCATGGATAAATGGTCATCTAAATGTTATCTATGTTATGCTTAAAATCTGCTAAGAATATCTAATATTTTCTTCTGTTAGTGAGTGGTTTGTGCAAAGCCTCAATATGATTTGTGTTCATGAAAAATAAATTCTATACACTTAGAATGTATGTCAGTGTGTTTTATTTTTACCTGGCTTAAGTTTATTAAGATAATCTGGTCCCTCTGCATATGCACAACATTTCTGTGAGGAAACCCTCTTAAAGGTTACTAAGCCCCTCACCTTTGTTCATGCTACTACCCTGTTTAGTAGTAGTTTTTGCTGATGGCACAAACGAGGTATCAATCACTGCAGAACACTGGGAGTGCATGAATTCTTTTCCCCAAAAACGTAATTGAGCAGGGTTTCACCCTGAAGCAGTAGTTAAAACATGCACAAATATAGTTTGCATCATTGATCCTTAATTAATCAATATGCACTCATGTTGGACTTTAACGTTCCGTACCAAGTGTATTGGATGTCTTAGAAGTAGCCACAAATATGGTGAAATGTACTTTGTGACGTTTTTTTTTGGGGGGGGGGGCGGCGGTTGCGAGTGGATGTCAGATTTATTTTCTCGGCGACAATGGCATCAAAGTGTGTGTCCCCCTCACCCATAGCCCGCTGCATGATCGACAATGCTTCTTCCCCAACCTCAGATGACGAGGACAGTGATTACCATCAAGACAATCTGAAAGATACCTACAAAGACAGACGCAGGAGAGCACACACACAAGCTGAGCAGAAGAGGAGAGTTGCTATCAAGGTAATATAATTGACCATTCTGGGTCTTCTTGAAATCTACATTTGGAACATCAACAGCTTATAGATATTGGGCATTTATCTTGGGCACAAAATAATAAATAATGGTAAAGGCAACACCATGGTGGCTGCACTAATAAGTAGCATGTCTCTTATTTAGTCAAACTAAGCTAAACCATTCCTAAAGCTTAGTGCAGAAAGTTAGCTATGGTAAAGAAAACGATTATACCTGTTATATGTAACTTTTAAGAGAAACTCTGGGCTCACTAATATTCTTACTGAACTGATGAGCTTTTCACTTGTTTAGAAAGGTTATGACGACTTACAGACTATTGTGCCCACCTGCCAGCAACAAGACTGCTTTATTGGAGCACAAAAGCTAAGCAAGGCGGTTGTTTTGCAGAAAAGTAAGTTTTTATCTTTAACAAAATCTGCATTTTGAACATTATATGGAAGAAACATAATTTGGCTAAGGATTGTATTGTAATTTATTACCAATTTTCCTCCTCCCTCTTCTTATGTATCAATAACCTATTCATATTATGTAGTGCCGTACAGTGGGCAAAGAGGGCATATCAATTTGGATATAAAGAAACAAATGTAAGCAAAGCCCTGATAAATGATATTACACCCTAGAAATGATTTAATTCTTAAGGTTGGTTGAGCAAAGGGAGAGGAATGTGAAGAATGTGGTTGCTTTTAATGGTGAATTGGATAATTTTTTGGCAAGGAAGGGTACTTATGATATGTCTTTAATTGAATAGTTGGTTGGTTTATGTATCAATGTGACTGTCCTTGGAATCAAATATTTTTTTTCTTCCTTCCTGTGAAGTCTTGGTATTGGTTTAAAATGAATCTGCCATTTTCCAAAATCCTACATTGTGTAATTTTGTATCAATAATCTTTACCTGCAGATCTAAGGCTGCCATTCCTGTGAATAATCAACATTTCCCTTATACCACACAGAGCTAATTCTTTAAGGCGATGCTAATGAAGTCTGTTACGCCGTAGGATCTTATTAGTCGGTGTCTAAATTTGTGTATTATATATATATATAATATATTTTTTTTTTATTTTTTTTACTGATCATTTCTGTCTAAATTTGTATTTAACACTGAACAGTTCTATTGCATACATCAGAGTGTTTGTCTAGTAGATTGGGCTATGGTAACACAGCTAGAATACACATGAAAATACACAGCCGTCTGAAAATATTGTATTATTTAACAACCATAAAATATATCTTTGATACAAAAATGGAAGGACTTCCCCTTTAAATCATGTTTTTTGTACATTGCTTTCACTAATGATTCTCAGAAAGTTTAATTTTGTTAATGTTCTACTCCCTGTTGTCGTTGCTGTTAATATGCCCATTCATTCAGTAGCCATGAATGCACATATTTATTCTTGATGTTACCACCTAACCCACTGAAAACTGGCTCAGAGATGCACAAGGCAACTTCACTTAATGGGACAGCAAAGTAGTTTGTAAACTGGCCTCTTATTCCTGGATTTGGAGAGCCTTTTTGCATTATATTGCATTGAGACAAAACCTTTTTTTGAAGGATATGTAACTGGCATTTGGGCTATTTTTTAGTATTTCATTTGACTCTGGTTATTTGTGGTTTTGTCTTTTTATTTTCACAGCTATAGATTATATTCAGTTTCTGCACAAAGAGAAAAAGAAACAGGAAGAGGAGGTATCCATTTTACGCAAGGAGGTCATGGCCTTGAAGATTATGAAATCGTACGTTTACGCACACAGCATATTAAGGAACAGTTTACTAATTATTTTTTTTGAGTTTAGAGGACAAATAGAAACTATAGCAACTACAACTCCTTACAGCTATGTCTGTCGGCAGATAAAGTATCTATTGGTTTACCAAAGGGCTTCATTAAAATGGATCTTAAATTATCTGTAATCTCATTGGATGAGAAGTTCTCTGTGGATTATGTAAACTCTGTAGTGAGTGGTTTTGTCATCTTATTATAATACACTGCCTATACCTCATTTCTGTAATAGTTTTTGTTTAACAAAAACTGCTTTGGAACTCAGATAACCCTTATACTCCTTTTTAGGATACTCCATGTATTTCTTGTGTCTTAACTTTTTTTTATTTATTTCTACTTGCAGAAATTATGAGCAGATTGTAAAGGCTCATCAGAGCAACCCGCATGAGGGCACTGACCAGGTTTCTGACCAGGTGAAGTTCCGTGTATTTCAGGGTATCATGGACTCGCTATTCCAGACGTTCAATGCCTCTGTCTCTGTAAATAGTTTCCAGGAGCTCTCAGCATGTGTATTCAGCTGGATAGAAGAACACTGCAAACCACAGGTACCACATAGCTTGCAGCATTCTACGGTGAGGGTGTCCCAAACACTAAAGCTGTGATTTCAACTATTCGTTACGGAGGGCCAACAATGGTAATTTTTCTCTTGTGAGGTGGCCCTGCTTAAAGGTTAATTCAATAGGCAAGGAATGAACGTGAAGATACTTTCAAGACCTCTCACTGATAACTATACATTACACACGACCTGCCAATAGTAAAGAAGATGAATTCACATTATGAAGAACCAATCTGAGTAAGCTTGTGCTGTAGGAAGGGCTTGGCAGGTCATGTATAATCATAGCCGTGAGATATCTTGAAAGTCTCTTCACCTACTGAATTACCAATTAATTTATAAAGAATAATTAAGTCAGACAGTTGAAACTACAGCTCTCCGTGTTGTGAATGTCACTTTTCAGGTCCCTTGCTCAGTTTCACAAAATTAGTTTTGTTTTTGGGTGTAGGCATTGAATGGAAAAACATTTCTCTGAATTACTTTTTGATTTTGGTTCTTTCCCATGTTTGTATTTTACCCAATCCTGATGTTTTGGTGTATAGTTTTGCCAATGAGAAAACAAAAATGAATGGCAGATATTCATCCCCCTTCTATACTTTTTGCTGTACTACAGTGTGTTAAAAAGAAAAACACAAATCCAGATTCTATACTTTTTGCTGTACTACAGTGTGTTAAAAAGAATCATAAAGAACTGTACATAAATCATAAGGAATGGTAGTGGCGGCTGATTAGTTTTAGCTGGACCATGATTACCCGTTATACATCACTGTGGAATATTTGTTGCAGTAAGTGAATTGTGATTAAAGTATTGTGATGCACTTTGTTCTATTCTCTCATCAGAAGCTGCACGATATTGTAATGAGAGTTCTGCACCAGCTGAAGAATCCGCTATACTGAGAAGAGGTTGCTCCCCTGTAAGATGACAGTAGCAAACTACTAAATTTTGATAAATGATGTTGCTTGTCACCTGAACTATTTACATAAATGTGGCTCAATTTTCTTAAGTGCTATTATCACAGGTTTGTTGTGAAACATGGCATTTCTTAATCTACACTGGCCACAGCATTAACATGTCATGGTGTCTGATGGGCCTTCTTAATCCATTTGTGTGAAAGCAAAAAAAATTCAAAATGTGCTAACAAACACAGGAAAAGTACATAGCAGTATCCACTGAAACTTCAACATTTACTCTATTGATCACTTCATCACCTACGAATCGCAGATGCTTTCCTTTTTTACTGGTGTTTAGGATAGGGGACATCTAGTGCTCATGCTGGATAGGGCAGGATAATACTAGTGCCTACGAGAGGCATTAATAGATTTATGTAATAGCCTAGGTAATGTTTACTTATGAGGTGAATGATAAACCTCAGCTATATAACTAATTTAACCGTCCATTCACAAGTAGCTTCCTCTTACAGCTGACGTTGTACAACTCTATCTGGACAGCTTTCATTGATTAAGTTGTCCTCTGGTTAATTTATGGTAACCTGTTTTTTTTTTTTTGCACTCGTTCAAATTATACATGAAAAATATCCACATACTAACTATCTATCAGGACAAAAATCATTTGGCTTTTGCTACCAAACTCCATATACTTCCACCTATCTTAATGTAATGTGTGTATATATAGCAAAGATAAACGAGGTCCCCTTTTGAAATAGCTAATTTCGTCAACCTGTTATTCAGCAATGTTATTCTGCCCAAATCCTATTTTTGGGTATTTTTCCTTCAAAACTTCAGAAATGTTATGTAGTTGAAAGAAAAGCTTATCCTCATATCAAAGGTAATTAGAGAAGGCATAATCTGATTGAGCATTGATTTGTTATACATCATTACCGATTGATCTCTGCTTCAAAAATTAGTTTATCAATTCCTAATGGACCAGGCTTCTCTGCCGCTTTTTCCAATTTTGTATTGTACAGAAAACTAGTTTAGAAAAAGTATGGAAAACTATAAGCTTTTGAATAAAAAAAACCTGTCAATTGAAACATCCAATGCTTTATATAATTTAGTCATTAATATTTCACATCTGCTACAAACCTTTTTTGCCATGGTTTAAGACAAAAAAAAAACTAATTGTGTTGGTAAACACAGAAATAAAGTTGCAACTGTGCATTGTTGTCACTGACCAATATTGATTATCTGCTTATTAAACAATCTGTAAAACGACTACAGTTTGTATGACGCACAGGAGCAATTTTAACAATTTTCTTAACAATTTCAGCTTCAAGTGCACATCTGGTTCACGCAGGTATTTTACACTTGAGGACGCAAGGGTTTTTTTCAGCGGTTTTGCTATATCTGTTCAACTGTAATCCTCCCCACACACAAACAGTATATTGTGTATTTTTGTTCTTCGGGGCAAATATGAATATTTTGAAACCATTCTCATTTATATCTACTAAAATTTAATATAGAAAACGTGGTCTAAGGCAGCAAAATAAATTTTTCCCCAGTACTACTGTGGATTTCTTCAACAAAATGTGTACAAATTATATAAAAACTTAATTTGCCTTCAAAAACATTCCGTGGCTCTTACCACGTCTCACATATGTCATGCATTTTGGATGTTATGGGGTTAAAATTGGAATTCTTCCCTCTTGGTTTACTGGACCCGTATGTCATTGGTCCCATATTTCAGTTTAACTCAAAAGTATTTTGTGGAAACTAGACCAGGGTTATTTATCTGGGAATATTTCCCCATATATAAGACGCACCTTAATTTTGGGGCCTGAAAATTACACTTCTATCATGCCCAGGTTCCAGGATGAGTGATAGCAGTGCTGGAATTCGGGTATGCCTGGGCATGATAGGAGTGTTATCGCTGTTGGCAATCATGTATATTTAATAGAACAATCACACTCCTATCATGCACAAGCAGCCAACGCATGCACATCACTTCAGCCTCCCTGTGCCCTGCCCCCCTACTTACACATCCATGCTATCACACACATTCATTCATTCCCCCATTCACGCAGACTCATACAGCCTCGCCCACCCTTACCTGAACTGCAGATCTTCCGGTACCACTCGCAGACCTTGTTTCTATTTGAATCCTGCATCGCCTCGACAGAACAAGAGACGCTGCTGAGCAACACAGAGGTAGTGGGGGGGGGGAAATACAATTTGCATTCGGCAAGATTGGAGTAAAGCAATGCCTCACATGCAAAGATTTGTCATGCTTCTGTGACATTAAGAAGGTCTACATTGGAACACACATTTCAGAAATGGAATTTTTATCACAAATGTATCTGTACAATTTTTGAGGGGAGTAGAGTATCCAATACCCTGAAAATAAATGAAGGGGTAAATAAAGTCTGTCATGTTGGTGGTCTTACTTGTGCGAGCACTTACCACCCATACAAATAACCTTAAATAAAAATATAATCACCCACTTTCCCAAAAGCACTTTTTTTTACCCTTCACAAATTAAAAAAAAAAGTCTGTATATAACTCAAAATCCACACTTACTATAAGTAAACAAAACATACCTAACTACTCCCAACTTACTAACTGGCTAAATCCCCTAACAATAAATCCCCTAACAATAACACTACAATTCCCTGCAAAATAACCCCAACTATTTAACATATTATGCAATAAATTACACTTAAAAACGTAATCTTTAAGGGTAAAAAAACTAGTAATTAAATTCTACTGACCACTGTAAACAAAAAATTCTACAATGTGCTTTTTGTGATGCTGTGGTGTTCTCAGTACCTCTACAGCTCACGATGAAGAGTGACAGAAGACAAATATGTCTCAACATTGCCTTTGTCTATTACATGTAATGATCACACGCATGGGCTGAATCAGGTCTGTCTGGCATGAGGCTGCTAGTATCAGGTACATGACTGACCGTCACTGCTACTATAAACTTCAACCGGAGTGCTACAGAGAACAAGGAAATTTACTCAAGTATGCGTCCTGTCTAAAGATAATTGTTTCAGGAGGTGCAGCCTGTAGGAAGAAAAATTAGACAAAATCTAGCTTCCCGACTTCAATAACTACAGAATGCATGCACCAATTCTCATGCAAAGTACTATTTCTAATTAAAAAAACAACAACCTAGAAATGCTTGATTTCTTGAGGAAAAAATGTTGCACGTTTATAAACAAATATTCCAAAATAAAACATTTCAACCTATTTTTATTTCAAAAAAGTAAATTATATATATACACTTTGTTTTTATTTACAGTCCGTATATACAAACCAGGAGTTCAGCATTACATTTAAAGTGAGAACTTTTGGAGTGTTTGCATTAATGTCAGTTTAATATGTTTTTATGTAAAAGAGGGGTCTTCCTGGATGTATCATAATTTAAAAGTTATTATAAACCTATGAGGAACCATATTTGCTGACAAATTATTTTTTCAGATTATGGCCTGTGTGTCAGTTGGGTCACCAAAACATTAACTTGGATGATTGTTTTGTAACCCTAAATGCTTCAGAAACAGTACTGTAGAAGGCATAGTAGAATAATCAAAGAAAAGCAAATCAGTATTTATATTTTTTTCTTCTTACAGTATGCACCGTGTATCAGTGCGCTATGCAGCTTTGAATATTCGCAGTGGGCACGGGACTTAGAGTTGTGTAGATTCCTCTTTCAGTATTGGGGGGGTCACACGTTTGGTACAGTCAAATTATAATCTTCATCTGTTTCAATGCCAACTTCTTCCTAGAATACATATTCATTCAGAAAAAAAAGCTTAAGAAAATTAACTTGCCTCTGAGAATGTAAAACAATTACATAAATTGCATCGTACTAAAGATTATGTACAAAACCAATTGCTATAATTAGTGTTTTACTTACAAAGAATTGCTTCTTGCTTTTGGGATAGCCTTCAAGGATTGCATCAAACATTTCTGTTGCCTTATGGACAAAAAAAAGCATCATGTAGCATGAATGCCAAAACATTCTGTATTTTTATTTGTTTTATATAGCGCCAACATATTCCACAGAGCTGTAAACCAGGAATAAGAAATGTAAATTTTTCTTACAAAAACAGGTGGGGGGCGCTCAAACAATCTTACAATCTAGAAGGAGTTGAGGTGTATTACACAAGAGGTAAAAGTGCCACTGGTTAGGGGGGGCCAGCCACACTAGTACCGTATTGTAGGAGAGGTAATTAGATAAGATTAAATAAAGTGAGCTAAGGAATATGGGAGGAAGGACATTAAAGTTAGAAGTGGGACTAAACGAATTTTTATTTAAGTACCAAAGGAAGGGGGGATTCCAGGGGATAGGGACACCCCTCCAAGTGTGCATGAGACCTAGAAATCAGAGGAGAGGAAAAGCAGATAATTGGATGAGCGGAGAAACCAATTACCAAGTAGGGGAATCTCTATGAGGAGCGATGATTTTGAAATGAATCCTGGAGTGTACAGGCATCCAGTGAAGAGACTGACAGAGGAAAGAGGTGTTAGCAAAGTGATGGGTGAGAAAGTTTGGCAGTAGCAGCCATGAGGGAAACCAGCTAAGACAGGGTTACAATAGTCAGGGCTGTGGATATTGACAGCATGGCCAAGAGCACTAGGGGCATGTTGTGTTAGAACGGGACGAATGCAGGCAATGTTTTTCAGATGCCAGTTTTTTTTGTACAGATATGTTATGGGGGGTGAAAAAGGCCTGCATCAAGAGTGATACCAAGGCAGCAAGCGTGAGGGAAGGGGGAGATGATTGTACCATTGACAACGAGGGAAACTGTTGAAGGGGAGTTAGCATTGGAGGGAGAAGTTTGGTTTTGGGGCGATTGTGTTTTAGGAAATGTGTAGACATCCAGTTAGAAATAGGGGTGAGGCAGTTACATGATTTAAGACAGAGGGAGAGAAAGCAGGAGAGGAAGGTTAAATTGGGTTATCAGCTTACAGGTAGTACTGAAAATCAAAAGTTGATACGAGTTTTTTAAATTTTCACTTAAGATGGTGAAGGGGGTCTATTTAATTTATTACTCACTACCTGAAGCTAAATATTAAATGTTGGTTGCTTAGAGAAATAATAATTAACTCAATAACGTACATGTGGAAATTACCAATACACGATCAGAAAAGGTGAGCTAATATGCATCACTGAGCAGAAATCTTTTTCCAGTCTTGCAAAAAAATGAAATGCTGAGATGTATAAATTAAAGTATATAGTGAAATACGCACTTAAAAATCAGTGGTTTCTCAAGAACTACAATTAACCAGGCAACACTATCCTCTCTAATAGGTAGTTGAATTAGTAACATACTACGGTGCAATATGACTGAAGTTTCATTTCCATTACAATAATGTAAGTAAATATTATAACAGTTTTATTGCAGTTTTGAGTTGGAGAACATTTCCGAGCCTGATTGTGGGCTTATATCTGTAATTGTAATGTTAACACAGTAGCTTACCATCCTTTTTCTCTGTCTCCATGCTTTACAATATTGCTTCTGCTCACTGTACACCTAGTTATAGAAAGATGTGGGTACCAATGAATTCAGCACACATTTATCAAACCATACTTTTGTTTTCCCAGCTATGTATTGGTTGTGGATACATTTAAGTTAAAAGGGAAGAACTATTTTATTTCATATAAGGAACACCTAAGCAACAGATCTAATCCAGCTCCTACCTTGACGTTATCGGTTTCTTCATACCCAACTTTACAATAACAAGGGATAAGTGTCCAGAAGTTAACATAGCTAATGTCATGGTATACAGATAACTAGATTTTCAAATAGATACAGGTTTCTTTTTTTAATCTCTGAACGTCATTACATATGTATGTTCAGTGCCGTAACATGTAGAGTTTGGCAAAGTGTTATTGGTAGGACTTTCTATTCTACTATTTTATTTGAATCCCTATAAGATGCCCCTGCTCATACACTGCAGAAGGTGTTTTTCTAACACTAGCAGAGTCAGGCAAATTCCAAAGGTTCTAGGACTACATGTCCTATTATTTAATTACTAAAGTCCAAGAGCAGCTCGAGGATAAGGATATCCACATCTAAATTGTTTAAAGGACACTTTCACTTTTTATGCAGGTAAGTAGTTTCATGCTACGATTGGAGGCATCATTACAGTAGGTTGATAATAATTTGTCAATTGTAGTAAAAGCTGCTCTAAACCCAGATATAAATCAGAGAACTCACACTGTTAAGTGGGTAATGACAAAAGTGCGGAATGCAATATCAATAATGATACAAACTACATCACATCTCCTAATTTAATTTTACTGTAATGATGTAATGTTGTAAAAAAGGTGGTAACTCCTGAACAGTTCAATATGGCTACCTAATGAGGTGGAGGTGTCAACTTTAAATCTGGTTGAAACTAAGGTGGGCAACACCTGCTCATGCCACATAACATACAAACCAGCCATTTAACACAATTCAAGTTAGCTTGACTGAACAAATAAAAATATGCAAAAAACAGCTTGCTAAACAGAACTGTCTCCTACCTTCTCTTTCTCCTCTGGTGTTACATGGTTGGTGGCAGACTTAATTTTCTCCAGTCGTTCCTGGTTTCTAGCACATTCTTCCCTTAACTCTGCAATTTCCTTCAGCATCTCATCTGTTGTCATTGAGTTTGTTAATTCCTTGAGCTCTAGAAGGACAGAATGTATTGTAAAACAACTTTTGGAATTTATACATACATAACATTACATTTTATTTATACAGTGTACTTTAACAATAGGGAAAGTGAAAACGATCAAATGCATTACAATTGACAATAACACACCTTAAGACATATTTGTGCAGAAGAGGTTCCTGCTGTTACCAATTCACAATAGTAATTCTTAATTTTAATAGTAGTAATTGGCAAAGGGGAAGAGTCGACTTTTAGGCAGAAAGAGGAAAATGTGATTACCTGATTCAAGTTGCCGACAGGTAAGCTGAGCACTTTGAACCTTGCTAGATAGTTCGGTCACCTGGGAATCCAGACTCCTGAGTTCTGAGTAACTCATGCTTGGAAACTGCGCCTGGAAAATGTACAAGATGTGCACTATAGATTCCACATCTTTCACTCCTTACAGCAATACATTGGAGTTTATTCACTGGAGGAGATATTAGAGACTTAATTTAATATCAGATAAGAACATTCACCACATCTCATCTGCACACATTCTCCTGCTGCGATATAGAATGATTTGGTCCTTGGTTTTGCTTTATATTCCTAAATATGCCTTTCCCATGCATGCTTAAATTGCAGTTAGATCTCACTGACTTTACCTTATTATCCCATTCAGGATTTAGGCATATTTACACTTCTGGATAACAGAATTTTCCACATTTCTGCTATGCCATTGTTGAACACTAATTTCCTTTGTTCTCAGGGTATCCACACAAATTATATTTTTCCACAGGATAAACAGGGCTTTCGTTTTAAACCATATTCATCGCTATAATTCATCATTTAGTATGAAAAAATACAAAAAGGTTCACTATATGGACAAAAGTATCAGGACACCTCTTAATTATTTAATTCAGGTGTTTCAATCAGACCCATTGTCACAGGTGTATAAAATCAAGCATCTAGCTATGCAGTCTGCATTTAAAAACATCTGTGACAAAATGGGTCATTCCGAAAAGCGCAGTGAATCCTAGCGTGGTATTGTCAGTTTGTGAAATTTCATACCTGCTGGATATGCCACAGTCAAATGTAAATGGTATTTATTGTATATGAGTTTGGATGCACCTCATATACCTAAGACTGCCATGTAATTTGGCAGTTATAGGTAAAACATTAAGGGGTGCATAATATTTTGAAATTTGGTATTCTGAGGACCTAACATAGAAAGTGACGGCAGATAAGATTAGGCCCATACAGTCTGCCCAACCCAATACTTTCTTTAGTCCCTGGTCTTATCCTATATCTAGCTTAGCTTTATGCCTATCCCATGCTTGCTAAAATGTCTTCACTGTATTAACATCTATCACTTCAGCTGGAAGGCTATTCCATGCATCCACTACCCTTTCGTAAAGTAATATTTTCCTGATGTTACCTTTAACATTGGTGAATCCTTAAAAAATTGTGGACTGAAACCCGGAAATTCAGGATGCGCTTGGCCGAAACCGAAAAGCTAGCAGCAATCACACTTCTATCATGCCCAGGTTCCAGCATGAGCGTGATTTCTGTTTGCAGTCACATTCCTATCATGCCCAGGCTGCCAGTAAATGCTGGAATCTGAACTTGATAGGAGTGTTCATGAACATAAACCGTTATTGGAAGTTCTGGATGGCTTTGGCATAGCATCACACTCCTATATCATGCCCAGGTTCCAGCATGAGCGTGATTTCTGTTAGCAGTCACATTCCTATCATGCCCAGGCTGCCAGTAAATGCTGGAATCTGGGCTTGATAGGAGTTCTGGATGGCTTTGGGATAGCATCACACACCTAGATCATGCCCAGGTTCCAGCATGTACTGGCTGCCTGGGCATGATAGGAGTGTAACTGCTGTATATGAAAATATATGTATATGAAAATATATGTAAAAAATATATATGATTGATAAGATTAAACTCCTATAATTCCCAGGCAGCCAGAACATGCTGGAATCTGAGTGATTCCAGCATGTGATGGCTGCCTGGGCATGTTAGTAGTCAGTGTGATTTAATGACACCATGTATATGAAATATTTTATATATAATCACAATATTAATATATATGATTGCTAACAGCAATCACACTCCTATCATGCCATGTCAGCAAGTATATGCTGGAATATGGGTATGCCTGGGCATGATAGGAGTGTGATTACCCCTTACCTGAACTGCAGATCTTCTGGTGCCGCTCGCAGACTTCCGCAGGAGCTGCTGCTTCGCTATGCATTGCTCGCACTTGTCCTGTCCTGTCCTGTCCAGGGGAACAGGAACAGAGTCATAAGAGGTGACGTACATTCACGTGACTCCACTGGGTTCCTGCTTCCCCTGGACTGAACAAGAGACGCTGCAGGGTCCCTGCGGACGATTATTTTTTATTACGGCATTTTGCAGATAATGCAATTTTTTCGACTGCTATGTTTCGGTCGCTATTTCAGTGCATTCCTAGTAAGTTTTATCATGTAATTCATGAACTATTTTAGTAGCCTTTTTCTGAACTCTCTCGAACATATCCATATCCCTTTGGAGATACGATCTCCAGTACTGTACACAATACTCCAAATGAGGTCTCACCAGTGCTCTGTACTACGACATGAGCACTTCTCTCGTTCTACTGCTAATACCTCTCGCTATACAACCAAGCATTCTGCTAGCATTTCCTGCTGCTCTATTGCATTGTCTACCTACCTTTAAATCCTCAGAAATAAAAAAAATTGAGGTTAGGACAGTATCAAATATTCTATACTCTGTCCTTGGGTTTTTATGCCCTAGATGCATTACTTTGCATTTATCCACATTAATGCCAGCTGCCACAGCTCTGACCATTTTTCCAGTTTACCTAAGTCATTTGCCATTTGGATTATCCCTCTAGGAACATTAACCCTGTTGCAAAAGACATAACTTTCCATCAAGACCTTCTGCAATATCACTAATAAAAATATTTAAGAGAATGGGTCCAAGTACAGATCCCTGAGGTATCCCACTGGTAACAAGACCTTGCTATCAATAATACGCCATTAACTACAACACTCTGTTTTCTGTCACTCAGTCACTGCCTAATCCATTCAACAATATTAGTATCTAAACTAGGGCTGCAACAACTAATCGATAAAATTGATAATCGATAATGAAAATCGTTGCCAACGAATTTCATTATCGATTAGTTGAATCGATTATTATCGATTATAAAATGAGGGTTTTTTCAGAGCAAACGCTCTGAAAAATCCCCCTCATTATATAATCCGTTTCACTGACTCACCGTCTCACAGCAGCAGCAGCTCCTACTTACTCCCCCTCCCTGTAATCACTGTGACAACTGGCCCCGCCCCTTCCTTCTCCAGGCCAGAACCACATGGCTGTGACACTCATCTAACTGTAAGTATAAAATGTATATTTGGGCTACTGAAAGTTAGGGGAGGTGGGGGTTAATTTAGGGGCAGTTATGGTTAATAGGGTGTTTAGGGTTAATTTAGAGGCGGTTATGGTTAATGGGGTGTTTGGGGTTAATTTGAGGCAGTTGTGGTTAATGGTGTGTTTAGGG
>VKOC01016383.1:0-12739 GCA_009364415.1 Spea multiplicata
AAAAAAAGAAAAAAAAAAAAAGGGAAGGGGGGGGTTCTCTTAGAAACCAGCACAGCGCCCCACCCCGAAAGCAACCCCTCACACCTGCAACAGGGCCCGAACCTCAGAGCTCCCAACATACTCCAGCCAATAATACCACGTCATCCGATACCTCTCACTTTGATCATCAGAGGACATGGCCAACTCCTCCAGAGACCTGATATGTTCCACTTTCAGGATCCACTCCCGAAACGAAGGTGGTAAAGGATCCTTCCAGTGAAGCGGGATTAAAGCTTTCGCAGCATTTAGAAGGTGAGGCACTCCTATAGCTAGAGACCGATTAGTCAGTATGATGAAAAAGGAAAAAAGCAGGCGAAAACGGTACCTTACGGTCCGTGAACCCGGGGCAGGAGCAAATGGATCTGACGCCAGAATGGAGCAATCCTTGGGCACTCCCACCATAAATGTAAAAGTGTCCCTACCGCGGAGCCACATCTCCAACATGAGTCTGGCACATCCGGGAAGGCAGCATGGAGAACGTCAGGGGACCTATACCAGCGGGTCAAAAGTTTGTACGAGGTTTCTTGCAGCTTAGTACTGCGTGAGCTTTTATGGGTGAGGAGAAAAATTTTGTCCCAGTCTTTCGAACTTAGAGAGACCTGCAGTAGTTGCTCCCAGAAGCCTTGAAAACGGAGCGGGACAGTGAGTTGCGTCTGTAAAAGAAGTTGATATAAGAGCGAAACACCATGCGGAGGGAGGGATGGGCCAGTGCATAAGAGCTCAAAATTAGTAAGAGCACGCGTCATGGTATGTCTGCGAGCCGATTTAGTGAAAAAACTCAGCAATTGACAGTAGTGAAATTTATCGAGAGTGGTGGGCGGCCTGCTCGGTATAATCGTATCTAATGGTCTCAACTTGCTATCAAGTAAGAAATCGGAAATTGGAGCCCTATCCGTCAAAGTGGTGGACAAAAAAGGGCCAGCAATCTGTCCCTGCGGGAAGTCAGGATTATTTCTAATGGGCGACAGGGATGAGGGATACGTCGTCAGAGAGTGCGATAAATGCAGCGAGTGTAGCGTGAGAAGCGTAGCCTTCACAAACGGGTGGGTGCAGGCGAAAGCTCGGGAGTGGTGACGCGGCAACCACAAGAGATGGTGCAAGGGCACAGAAATCGCCTGGTCTCAATACCAACCCACAATTTGTGTGCAGGACGATGGGACCACTCCAGGGCTCGCAAGAGGTGGCAAGCCTGAAAGTACAGGCGGGGGTCCGGCAGTCCCCCGCTTCCACTTAATTTAGGCCTGCATAAGGTTGCAAACTGTATTCGAGGGCGCCCTCGAGACCATATGAAGCGCAGAAACATGGAACGTACCGAAGCGAAAAAGGCTTCGGGGATCTCTATTGGACTGGAATAAAAATAAAAGCTTGGGCAATATAGCCATCTTGAGCATGTTAATTCTCCCAAACCATGAAATATGTTGAGGGGACCATGCGTTGAGGTCCTTCTGAATAGTAGACAACAAGGGAGGAAAATTATGGCGGTAAAGCCCGGAAAGGTCACGCGTAAGCCAGACACCCAAATACCTCAGCTTCTCTCCACACCATTTGAAGGGGAAGCTAGAACGCAAATGCAGTGCGTCAAGCGTAGCCACATTAAGGTTCAGGATCTCAGATTTTGAATTATTAATTTTGAGATTAGCCAAGTCCCCGTATTCTCTGAACTCACGGAGGATGACCGGGAGCGTTAGCCGTGGTTGCGTGACAACAAAGAGTAAGTCATCGGCATAACCTTGTGCATGACGTTACCAACCAAGAGGCCCTGAATGTCTCCGTTCTGCCGGATGGACTCCATGAAAGGCTCCAGAGAAAGAATAAAAAGTAAGGGAGAGAGCGGGCAGCCCTGTCTGGTCCCATTCCTGATAGAGAAGGAGTCAGTTAACACTCCATTAATGCGCACTCGAGCCGAGGGGCGGGAATAGAGGGAGGAGACCCAGCGTTGCATATTTGGTCCAAAGCCCATATGATCCAAGACCGCAAACATAAAGGACCAATCCAACATGTCAAAGTCTTTTTCAGCATCTGTTGACAGGAGGATGGTTTCAGTCCTGGAGGAGATCGCATAATGCATTAAATTCACCGCCCTAAGCGTACTATCTCGGGATTCACATCCCGGCGCGAAACCTGTCTGATCGGGATGTACCAGATACGGGATAAACCGTTGCATACGAGTGGCCAAAATTTTGGAAAACAATTTAAGGTCTGCGTTGAGCAGGGAAATGGGGCGGAAACTACTGCATTGCTCCAAATCCTTGCCCTCCTTGGGGATCAGGGAGATGTTAGCCATCAAGGTGTGTGGGTGAATATGCCTCCCCTCCAGAATAGAATTAAATGAGCACACCATCCGTGGCCCCAGGACATCCAACAGCTTCCTATAATAAAGCAAAGGGAGCCCGTCTGGGCCAGGACATTTCCCAAGTTTAGACGCCTTAACCGCCATCCCCAATTCAGCTATAGTGATAGGGGCCTCCATACTATCTGCTTCCTCCACAGACAACTTCCTCCTCAGCGTTCGAGAAAGATAAGCACGTATCATAGCAGACCGGGCAGCCCGATCAGCAGACGAAGGGGTACCAGACAGATTATATAGATTAGAATAATAGTCCTTAAAGACAGACAGAATCTCATTGGGAAGCCTGCGGTGGGAACCATCCGCCGAACGTATCTTAGGGATATAACATGGTCGGCAGCGAGTTCTCAGAGCTGTAGCCAAATATTTACCTGATTTGTCCCCGTGTTCATAATAAAGAGTTCTCAGCTTCAGAAAAGAGGGCCGTGCTTTAGTGACCAACAACGAAGAGAGGTCTCTACGCAAAAGAACCAATTGCTGGAAGGCATTATCAGTAAGAGAATCCTTATGGGCCTGCTCTAACGTCGCGATGTCGCGATAGAGTTTCCCCAGGGCTGACGCAGCAGCTTTCTTGCGTTCAGATCCGATCTTTATTAAATGACTGCGAACTACGCATTTATGAGCCTCCCACACAGTAAGAGGGGATACGTCCGGAGTAGCGTTATCCGCGAAATAGCTAGTCAGAAGGTGTGTCAGTCTGAACTATCGGGTCCGTAAAAAGTGATTCGTTAAGACGCCATGTAGTCGCCGCAGGGACAATATCAACGGTGCATGATCCGACCAGGTAATCAGACCAGAACGGGCAGACAGCAATTCGGGAAGATGGTAGTACGGCAGGAAGAGATAATCAAGTCTAGTATAAAGTCTCCTGGCCATAGAAAAAAAACTGTAGTCCCTATCACAGGGGTGAAGCGCTCTCCAGCAATCTACCAGCTGAAGATCATGAAGTAGAGCTTTCATTTTTTGGGAGACATGCGGGGGAGTGCAGGAGTGCCCTTCGGAAGTATCCAACCTGGGTTCAAAAGCCACATTGAAGTCGCCGCCCAGGATCAAGAGACCCTCTTGGAAGGAGCGCAATAAGCGCAGAATCTTGGAAAGGCAACGGTGTTGCTGCCTATTAGGGAGATACACATTAGCAAAAGTATAAACAGAATCCGCGATAGTGCACTTGACAAAAAGAAACCGACCATTAGGGAAAGACAGATGAGCTTTCTCAAGAAATGGCGTATGTTTATAAAAAAGAACCGCCACACCTCTAGATTTAGACCTCTCGTTATTACTGAAAAACCCCATCGGGTAATGGGCATTAAGTAAGGTAGGTGCATTGGGCGACCGAAAGTGAGTCTCCTGAAGATGGACAACAGAAGCTCTATGGTATTTCAGATCTCGCAACAAATGCGAGTGTTTTTCTGGAATGTTGAGGCCCTTCACGTTAGGAGACGACATTAAGGGCACGACTCACACAAGGGGAGCGCTGCGCCGGCACAAGAGCCATAAAAGAGCCGAGAGGAGGTAAGTATAAAGGAGAAAGAGAAGGGAGAGAGAGAGAGAAAAAAAAAGTGGGGGAAGAAAAAAAAGGGGGGGTGCGGACGAAGATTACAGGGCAAGGGGGGAAGAAGGAGGAACAGACAACACTTGGAGTGAGTTCCCGGGAAGGAAACGGGCCACCCCACAAAATGGAGGACAGCAACCGCGACCACCCCAATAGTATGGGACACTCCCGATGCAGGGGGAAGTACCAACCGCCCAAGAGAGGACCGAAGGAGTCAAAGGAACAATGAGCAGGGGGATCCCGCCGCTGCCCATAACCTGCAGAGCGATAATCAGATCCCGCATAGGGAAATTAAGAAACAAAAAAGGAACACAATGTAAACATAACATGACACAGTAGTATTTACTGGCAAGAGATAGGACACAACCCAGGTAACAAGTGAATGAGCATGGCAGCATACAAACAGGAGGCAAGGCCTCTTGGCAAATCACGTAATCGATCAAACGGGTGACCAGAGAACCTCAACCCATGAGCAGAGAGAGGGAGGAGAGGCAGTAGAGGGGAAAAAAAAAGGGGGGGGCGGAAGGAACCGGATGAGGAAACACATAATGCACTCTACCCCGTCTCTCTCACCGCCACAGGAGGAAAGAAGCAATCACCCATGCTATGTGGTGGATAAGTAGGTAAGTAGGAGCTCATGGCCCCTATCGAGCATAGGCGACCAAAGGTCCCATATACATGAAGAGAAGAAGAGGAAAAGAAAAAAAAAAAAAACCACAGCAGGGACATGGCGCGAAATGCAACACCGCCACGTGGCCCACAGCGGGACCCAGGAACGCATATTACCACGTGTACATAAAAGAAAATAAAGTAAAATCATAAAACATACAGCACAACATGTATCGTGGGATGTCTATATAAAAAAAAAAAGAAAACATGAAAATAATATAATAAGAAAAAGGCGATCATAGTCCGAAATGTCAAACCCTCCATGGCGACTGACCACATCAGCGCATAGCGTAGCCCGCTCGCCGCCATCGTAGATCAAGAGGATATCCATCCCTGATATAGCACCTGGAAAGA
Organism: Spea multiplicata; assembly: GCA_009364415.1. NCBI lineage: Eukaryota > Metazoa > Chordata > Amphibia > Anura > Pelobatidae > Spea > Spea multiplicata. The sequence continues at coordinate 4,962 of VKOC01016383.1, forward strand.
GAACGTGAAGCACAAAAAAAACAAAACAAAACCGCAGGGCCCAAAAAAGAAACCAATAAATGGGGCCAAAGTCACTGTCACATGGGTGTACTCACGGCACCGGGCAGCCGTTACTCCTCGCGCCCTAAGGCCCCTGAGGTGGCTTCAGTGCCCGGAGGGGCTGAAGACAGGTCTCGTTGTCCCGGCGGGCCACGAATCCTGGAAATCTCGCGGCGACGTCAACGAGGCAGACGGTCCGAGGGACAGCCAGGTAAGTGCATGTCCGGCAACCCCCAATCGTCGACATGGAGATCCTCTAAGCCGAGCTCCTCCAAGAACTCGGGAAGCTCATGGTGGTAACGCAGCGTCGCAACTCCATTGTTGGTCCGGACACTTAGGCTGAAAGGGTAGCCCCAGCCGTAACGAAGCCCGCGGCATTGGAGCTCACTCGTAAGTGGGCGAAGTATACGTCGGGTGCGCAGGGTCAGGTCGGAGAGATCGTGATAGAAGGATACGGTATGGCCTTCGAACTGCCAGGTGCCCACCTCCCGCGCCTTCCGCATGATGGCCTCCTTCAGCCTATAGTCCACCACGTGGCAAATAACATCTCGCGGCGGGGCCGATGCCGGGCCACGAGGGCGCAAAGCCCTGTGAGCCCTATCCATAGGGATTGCGGTGTCGTGGGGCCGATCGAGCAGCGAATTGAAGAGGGTAGTGAGCACATGAAACACATCTTCCTCCATCTGGGGGCCTACCTCTAGGAGGCCGCGTACTCGGATGTTATGTCGCCGGCCTCTGTTATCCAGGTCCTCCAGGCGCCTCTGATAATCAGCCAGATAGAGGGTGTGCTGCGTCGCTATCCTCGCCTTGGGGAAAGGTTGGGTAGATAAGCGGGATGGTTTACGTTCACTGAAGGGTCGATCCTCTTCTCCCGAGGGGTAGGCCTAGCAGGTCGGCCCTAAGGCATGGAGAAGAGGATCGACTCTCAGGAGTGCCTGGAGGACCTGGATAACAGAGGCCGGCGACATAACATCCGACCTGCTAGGCCTGGAGAAGAGGATCGACTCTCAGGAACGTAAGACCACCCGCTTATCTACCAACCTTTCCCAAGTGGCGAGGATAGCGACACAGCACACCCTCTATCTGGCGGATTATCAGAGGCGCCTGGAGGACCTGGATAACAGAGGCCGGCGACATAACATGCGAGTACGCGGTAAGCTTAAGCTCCGTAATGAGAGTGGCAAAATCAGCCTTCCAGGGGGCCGAGGAAAATAAACGGAGAATTGTCTCCTGACCCGTAGGGTCCACTGGAGTGTCGTCACCACCGCTCAGCCTACTGTCCTCCGTGCCCGCCGTGCTTGCAGGTGACGGTGCATCAAGGAACTCAGAAAGCCGCGTGGCGTTTGAAAATACTCCCGTAACGAGGCAGAGGTCGACTTGGTTTTACCCCGTAGGGTCTCTGCATCTTCCGGCATCTTTTTATTGCGTCCCATAGTGCGGGATGGCTATAGATAGCTAGGGCAAGTCAGGGCCGCGGCGGAGCTCTCCACTTAAGCGGCCATCTTCTCCGATGGTCGGCCACGCCCCTGCATAACCAATTTAGGTCAAGCTTTTGCTGTCACACATATGGCTTCACATTTGACGCTTGAATACGTTAGTATATAGAAGAGTTCATGGTCAACATTGTTCCAGTAGTCTTGTGGTTTAGTCTAATGCAACTTTGCAAACCTAAGCCATGCTGCCATGTTCTTTTTAGAGAGAAGAGGCTTTCAAACAAACCATAATTGTTCAGTGTTTTTTCTGTACAGTCATGAACTTTAACATGTTAACTGAGGCCTGTAGACTCTGAGAAGTAACTCTGGGTTTTTTTTCGATTTCTGACCTTGTGGTGAATTTGCTGGGACTGGGAAGACTGGCAACTGTCTTGAATATTTTCCGCTTTTGAATAACTTTTCTCACTGTAGAATGATGGACTTTAAATTGTTTGGAAATGGCCTAATAACCCTTCCCAGATTGATGGGTAGCAACCATTGATTCTCTAAGATCATTTCTGATGTCTTTCCTCATTGGCATTGTGTAAACACACACACCTGAATGTTCCAGACCAGCAAACTGTTAAAGCTTTGCCTTTTGGAGAAGTGGTCACACTTGCTGATGATGAATTAATCAAGGGCATTTGATTAGCAGCACCTGTCTTACTGTTACTTAGCATTTTAATTCATATGGAAGCAGTAATGGTGTACTTAGTTTTCACACATGACTTCTCAATTTTGGTTTTATTTTTGTTAAATAAATCATGACACAGTGTAATATGTCACATGTTGCTGTGCATCTGAGGTTGTATTTACCTAACTTTTTATTTTCTTTTGTGTTTTTGCACACACATTGTAACTCAGGCATACATTTTAAGCTCCTGGTATATGCCACTGTCAAACACCCCCCCAATATGTATTTAGCAACATCTCCTCAGTACCATGATACCATGATGTGCTTGTTGGGTTGTTTGGGAGGTAAAAGACCACATATGGGACATTTGCAATTCTTTTTTCAACTTGGAATGTTGTGTTAATTTTGTCACCATGTCATATTTCTTTGAAGCCAGTCAGTTAACACCATCAAACCATACATGTTTGAATACTAGACACCCCAGGTATTTCAAATGCTAGCTTTTTTTATTCTTTCTATGCACTTCTACAACCAGCCTTCATCAAAGTTTGTGGTAGTAATTTGTTTAGCATTTTTTTTCCACACACATTGTAATTCAGGTATAAATTTACAACGCCTTGTTTATGTCACTTGTGACGGGCCGCCCTGTACTCGACTGGGTACCCTTACAAAAAAAAACTGCAGTAACTGCAGTAAAACTGCAGTAAAACTGCAGTAAATTGAAGTACAAATGCAGTAAAACTGCAATACATTGAAGTACAACTTTAGGTTTGCAATATATTGAAGTAAAACTGCAGTACATTCAAGTACAAATGCAGTAAAACTGCAGTACATTGAAGTACAACTCTAGGTTTGCAATATATTGAAGTAAAACTGCGGTACATTGAAGTAGAAACATACTAAAACTGCAGTATATTGAAGTACAACTGTAGGTTTGCAGTATAATGAAGTATAAACAGTATATATATTACTTTAATGCCTCCAACCCCCCCCTAAATATGTTAAATATGGGGGGCATAGGTCTGTGGGCGGGTCATAGTCCCCAATTGGTGTGTCCCCCTTGTTACGAAGACCCCCTCAATGTTTAAGAAATATTGTTTTTTACATTTTATATACTGCGGGTTGATGATTTAAGAATGGGGACACCCCGGAGTGATGACCCTATTCTTTTAGTAGCCCTGAGCAGGGTAATTTCACTTAAATCACCCCCGACACCCCCGTGAGGGTGATTTAGGGAAGGGAATACCCCCAGATTCCATGGGGACTGGGGGACATCCCCATTACTGCATTTGCTCAATTATAAGACAACCCTGATTATAAGACGACCCCCCAAAATCTGAATATTAATTTATGAAAAAAAGAAAAAGCCTGAATATAAGACGATCCTATAGGAAAAAGTATCCTATATCAGTAAGTGTTAATTCATGTAAACTATGTGAACTATTTTTTTTAATAAAAGCTATGATTGAGAAAAATATTTTGTTTTTATTTCCTTTTTTTTCCAACCGGGCTTGTTACTCTGCCCCAGAAATGCATTATACCCCCTATATGCCACTGTGCCCCATGATATGCCTTTTAACCATCTATATGCCACTGTGTCCCATGATATGCCTTTTGACCCCCTATGTGCCACTCTGCCTCCCGAAATGCCTTATACTATATATTTATATGTGCCAGAATACAACTCCCATTACTGACATACAAACGTGCGCGTGTATATATATATATTATATAGAGAGAGAGATAGAGATATATATTTATGTCCGCGGCAATATAACTCACAGTAATATGCAGTGAATGAGTGAATCACGGGCTCCGCAACAATAAAACTCAGTTTTATAGACGTATAGGGGACAAAGTGTTGCAGTGTACATATATTGTACATGTAACAGGTAGTATACAGTAGATACTAAATGTAAATAAAGTTTCATGTCCACCCCCTATTTCATGTCCATTCTCCCCCCCTTACTAGTGGGTCCATGATTAACAAGCTCACTGTGCTTGTCTCTTCTCTGACTATAGGCAGCACTCAGCAGCACTGGACCGGTGTCACAGAGAGATCTTCCTGATCTCTCCACCGGCTCAGTGACTGATAAAGCAGCTTGGCTATTTTTTCCTAGATTTTGCAATTCTTGGAATTCTGACATTCCACTACCATTAACTCTTTATTGAATAACACCCCTAACACACACTGTTCTATTTACTGCTATATGGTCATTACATAGCTTTCATATAAAAGTTACCTATACCATACCAATTACGTTTTTTTTTTTAGAGGAGAATTAATTCATGATAATACATAATAATGTTTTATGCACTGATATTTTAACAAATTTAAAAAATGAGCCCTAAAATCTGAACTATAATATATAAATTATAATTAAGGGGAGTGGCTTACTTGGAATAACACTTGTTTCTTCTCTAAAGATAAATTCAAGATATAATATATTTAATATAGTGTTTGGAAATAATTATACATACAAAATATGGAAGCACAATTTTTTACTTTGTGTGATGCCTTAACATACATACATGCAGCATTAAGGACAAATATCCTTACAGAACACCAGCAATCTGACACTAGTTGTCAGGGTAAAATTCAGCTCCCAGCCAATAAAACTTTCTCCCCAGTCCAGCGGGAACACACTTTCCAATAAGCAGACAGTTACTAATCTTCCCTTCAGCACAGCCAATGAAGTCTTTCTCCCTTCTATTCCCCCTCCCGCGGTTCCTGTAACCAGGCAAAGAGCATAGGAACAAATTCTCCAATGGGCTGTCCTCAGTTTGCATGTTTGCTCCTGTTGCAGATTTTCTTCCCTCCCTTCCTGAAAAGCAGTGTTCAGTCCACCCACAGGGAGCTGGTGTGAGTGCACTAAACTATTAGGTATGCATATGCTTTTTTGTTTGCTTTTGGGGGAGGATACCAGGGACTTATGGACACCAGGATATTATGTGTGTGGGGGGGAATGGGGATATATCCCACCAGTTACACAAAATATGTACTGTGGCTCAGCATGTGAAAAGCATTGGAAGGACCCTGATGGGCTGTCCTCTTGCTTGTATGCTTGTCTGTGTTCCAGTTCTTGTAGAATTTCCTGGTGTGTGCACCATACTATTAGGTATTTATATGTTTTTTTTAAAACTTTTTTTGGGGGGGGCAGGGGATACAGAAACAATGTGTTTTGGTGGCCTGATATTATGGGACTATAGTGGAATAGTATAGGGGCTTTGGGCATATTGGAATTCAGGTAGTCGTGAGAGGATTGTGCTGAGGGGATTGTGCTGAGGGGATTGTGGTGAGGCGTGATTTTTTTCTTTGGAGGCTTGTAATGCTGGTGTGTGTATCTGGATAATGGGTGTGAATGTATATGTTGTCCCACTCATTATGACCCACGCAGCACGTAAGGCCTGAGGCGGGGGGGCGTTAAAGAAATTTATATATATATATAAATGCGAGCGTATAATTTATTTATTTTTTATTAGGGGTGTATGTGAATTATAGGCATTGCAATTTAATAGGCCCATCAAAATCCTCAGTACTAGGCCAATGATCCTCATAATCTAGCCCTGTCCAGCAGTGTACTGATTTTAGGCACATTTTACAAACAATACATACATGATGGTAACGCTACAGCTGCTATTAGCCTCATTTTGCAGTGCTACTATCTGATCGTCAGAGAGTCTGACGATCCTTCCTTGCTGTTTAAAGTCTTGCAGATATAGTCATAAATAAAGATTGAAACCTTACTGACAGTCCTTCACTGCTTTAAAATATAATATTCAAAAAGCTCTCAATGAGAGAGACAGGGGAAACAGAGGAGTAGGTACTCACTGGATACATTTTCATATTCATTATTGATGGTGATACACTTTTATCTACTCCTCTGTTTACCCTGTCTCTCTCATAGAGAGCTTTTTGAATATTTATTGTTGCTACTTACAGAGTGGAGTTCATATTTATAAGCAGCTCCGGTGATCCTTTATTAAAATATGATATTAACATGATTCTAAACAGCAAGGAAGAATCATCAGATCATCAGACTAATTAGCTTATATCTCTTGATATGGAACATAACACTGAGATCTGTATCGAATTCATGTAAAGTGCTGCAGTATCTTATTATCCTGGATCTTACCCCTCTGATCTGCATGTCAGCCTCAATGTACACAATAAAAAAAAAATATTTTTTCCCTTTTACTGAACCCACACAAGTTATATATTGTTTTTTCAGGACAAGAAGAACTTTCTTTAGATTACATTGATTTGATTGTATCATATTATTTACTATAAAAAAGTATAAAATATGGTGAAAAATTTAGAAAAAAATGACTTTTCTAACTTTTACTTTTTTTTTTTTACTCATCTATAAAAGCTAATGAAAAAACCTAATTAGATTCTACTATTTGTCCTCAGTTTAGAAATACCCAATGTTTTTTTGCTTTTTTTCTGCACGTTATGGGGCAATAAGTACAGGTAGCATTTTGCTATTTCAAAGCATTTTTCCAAATCTGGCAATTCTTCCCCCCTTGTGCTATTTTGGGTATCTTTGAAGTTGGCCAATGCAATTTACCCCGGTATCCCGGTGGGCCAGTCCGGCTCTGTTCAAGTCTGAGTATTTTCAATGGATAGGATGGTCTTTGTGTTTTGATTCAAAAGGTGTCTTATGTCAGTCACTCCCTTATCTGCCCATCGTGTGAATGGGTGTCCTGTCTGGCCATTTTGAAATTGCGGGTTTCTCAAGAAAGGCAAAAAGATCGATTGTTGGAAGGATAAGTTCATTCGTGGTCTAATTAGTTGCCCTGCTCAGATTCTACTGTATAGCTGGGGGTTTGCTTTTGCCTCTCTTGGGAGCAAGCCCACTGGTGTATGTAGCAGAGTGGTCAGAGAAATGTGTGAGCAAAAGGCTTGATCAAGGGTTGTAGTGGTGTAGTGTGAGTTTCCAGAGATCCAATCTATGGCCTGTCTGTATAAAATGTATAATTTCTTTATTCAGTGAACTTTTGATCTTTAATGTTATTTGCAATCTGCTTTATAACAGGGCATTTTGTTATTTTAACCCATATAGTTTGGCGCAAAACAGGATGGATATAAAATACGTTTTGGTTGATTTCTTCACTGACAACACTGTCCATATATGTGAAGTATCACAATTAAAACACAAAGACATGAAAAAACTACACCCCAAGGCCATTCACAAGTGGGACAAAAGAGAAGAATTATATGTTTTTTGGAAGAAAAGTTTCTCAGGCGAGCCGGAGCGGTGGCCTTGTCGAGTCATCCAGTTTAGCGGTTAGTATGTCTAATGTGCTCATACCTTTAGTTAGAATTTACGAAAAATGTAAAAAGACTACAGATATCTTATTCAAACCCAGTTTAGCAAATGAGAGTTTCCTACTGATTTGTAGCAGGTTAGTGCTTGCGGTGCTGTTGCTGCACATGCACAGTGATGCACGAGGGCTGATCAACATACACACAACTTCAGCCTCACAGACAAAATAACTAATTTAATTTTGTTAATCAGAGGTGATAAATTCACTGTTATCTAACTTACCAGTTTTAAAATTTAGTCTGATCATTCTTTGCAATAAAAAGATAGTAATAATTTGAAATGTTGACAAGTGTGACTGATTCA